>PVLC010042651.1:0-12862 GCA_004027655.1 Graphiurus murinus | reverse complement strand
AACTGGGTTGGGTGCTAGATATTTTTTTTTTTTATTCCTGAAAGGGTTTTGAAACTTTTTCTTTTTTTCTTTTTTTTTTTTTCCTAGCATACATTTAAATCACTTGGAAATATTGATTCTTTTGAGGTTTACTTTTTAGTTTTGTTATGTGGGGTCAGAACAGCCTATAGTCTAGGGATGATTTTCTTTTCCTGCTGACATAATGTCTCTCTAAATACTCCTATGTAATACCCCATGAATTATTGGCATTCTTCAGTTCTGACAGTGGAAATGTGAACTAGCTGGCCCTGCAAGAAAGCCAAGAGTGTTCCTCCTCCTCTTGCTTGGTTTCCCGTCTTTTGGCAGTTTCTTCACAGGTATGGACAGGTATGAAAGCCAAGAGTGTTCCTCCTCCTTTTGCTTGGTTTCCCGTCTTTTGGCACTTTTTTCACAGGTATGGACTGCTCAGTGCTCGGTTAACGACTTGAGGGAAGCTCTCCAGAATCTTTGGAGCTTGCTTTCTTGGTGCAAAATCTCTCCTCTCTGCGATGTTGTCTGTGAATTCTTAGCTGCTTTTGCTCTCTCAGTATCAAACTGTCCCCTGAACTCAGAATGACTTCCAAGCTCTTTGGATTCCCTTTCTTTTGCGTTGTAGCATGTCATCTCTCTTCGAGACACTATAGGGCATGCTTTAGTTTTTCTTTTTTGTTAGAGATTATTACCCTGGCTCCTATTTTGCTGTTTCAGTATTGTCTGTTTTTATTTCATTTTTTAGCTTAATTCAAGAATTTCATCAGTGTTCCTGTTGTTCCATGTTCTATTATGGCTCAAAGCAAGAGTTTTCATTTAGTGTTTTAAGTAGATTTTTTTGTTGTTGTTGTTAGGGTTGTCCATCTTATTAGCTTCTTTTCCTATTGTATATCTCCCTATCATGGAACACATTTCAGCCTTTTCCATAACTTACTGACTTAATCAGACTCTTTAAAGAGTTCTATCAGTCACTTTACTGTGGGTCCTACAAATTTAACTTCTCTGTGCACTGTATCTAAATGCGTTTCTCAGCCGGGCGTGGTGACACACACTTGTAATCCCAGCATTTGGGAGGCTGAGACCAGAAGATCCGGGTTCGTGGCCAGCGTCAGCTACCTAGTGAGGCACTCCACAACTTAGTGAGACCCGGTTTCAAAATAAAGAATAAAAAATAGGGCTGGGGGTATAGCTCGGAGGTAGAACTCCCCTGAGTTCAACCCCTAGTACCGCAAAAAAAAAAAAAAAAAAAAAAAGAAATCATTGCCCCTAAATGCGTTTCTCTTTGTAAAATGTTAAAGGCTTTCCATAATCTGAAAATTCTAGAAAGTGATCTAGAAATGCAGGTAGAGGGCTATTTATTTGAACTGACTGCTTCTTTGTAGATAACCTGGAGCCTATTTTTATTCCAGGCTCAATTTGTATGCCATTTCCTGTACTGTGTCACATATTTTGTGTTGCAAAATATTTTAATATTAGTGGAAATATAGTACATTTTGACAGGTTTTTCTGTCACTTTTTAAAACAAGCAAGCAAAGCTGCAGTGTATTGACAGCAGAGATGTTCTTTTTCTGAATTGCCATGCTAGAGATGCCCCGTCAGCTCCGTGTGTTTGCAAGTTAATAGTACGTGTTGACTTTCATGGGCTTTATGGATGGGCTCTCAGAGACAGGTACACGTGTTGCAGTTCTTTGATGGACTCTTGGATCTCATTCTGCCTCTCAAAGTCACTTGGTATCTTATATGCCAATTTACATAGTATTTACTTTTTCTATTTGTTTCTTGAGCATAGCAACTAGATTTCATCTTAAAAATTAAGATATTCAGTAGAGGTGTTGGGAACAAATGAATGTTTATTATGTAGTTAGAAATCTATATAAGAGACCTATTGTATTCAAATTCTTGAGTGTTTTGTTTCCCTTTCTCCAATGTCTAATTTAACTTTGAACCTCATCAGAAGTGTGTTAGAATAACTTGCACTGCAGGTGCTTGGACCATCCTTTTTTCTGTCACTCCTGTGGAACTGCTGGGAGGGGTTCTCCCTTTATATTGCTTCACTTTTGGTATGTAAGTAAGTCTGCAGTGTATTTCGGCCAAGACTCAGAACTCATGATTAGCAAGGTTGTAAATAGACGTATACAGCAATATTTCAGGGTACACAGATTCTGTACTTAACTATTAGAAGCTTGGGACATCCTGTGTCTCTTTGTGCTCGTGTATGTTTGTGCACAGGCAGAATCAACCACCCTACAAAGTACTGTGGTGTTGCTGAGGGTCTGAATGTAAGACAGGCAGCTGCATAGTCCATTTTAGGAATTCTAAATCAGAAATGTTTGATTTGATCTTAAGTACATTGTCTAAGGCCTTAACTACATGGAGAGCATATTGATTTTGAACTGTAAATAGCTCTGTGGTTTGGGGGTATTTTTTGTTTACTTATTCATATTCTTCCATCCAGTCTTCAGTTTGTCCATCCTTCCATCAACCCATTAAATATTTAGGGAGGCTTAAAATAAATGCCAGGTATTACATGAAGAGTACAAAAATGAAACTTTGAGGGAGCTTGTAGTTTAGTAAAGGAGCAAGACACATGAATAAGTCATTGTAATTCAGTGTGATAACAGCAGTGAAAACGCGCACACAAGGTTAATAACACAGAAGGAAGTGCGGTAAGCTTGTCTAAGACCAGAAGCTTCAGATGGTTTTTCCTTTAATGAACACTACACTGACTGGTATAGTGAGAGAGAACATTATGAATTTGCATTCCATGAATTATATCACCTTTTTGTTTATTTAGAAGGCATTAGGTTAAAATAATTAAGCTTTTCTGTTTTTCTTTGTGAATATGTTATGCCATTGTACAGCTTGTTTTCCAAAGTAATTTATTTTTCAATTTTTATTTTTGTTTTGTCATTGGAGGCGTCTTCAAACTTAGAGCAGTGCAGTGGTTTTCTTAAGGAAACTTCCTGCTTAACTACTAAATCGTTTTAGTGAGGTCCTACTATGAGTTGTATGGTGAGGGTAGAAAGGACCCCTATTTTGAAATGCATGGATACAAATAGAGCAGCTGTAAGACACATGCTGTATACAGATAATTAGAGCAGCTCTAAGACAAATTACCTCTTGTAAACTTGCCGTATTAGTTATGAAGTGTTCCTCTTAACCTGACTTTTGTATTTTTCAGTAAATTTGTACAGCTTGGTTTAATTTTATCTTTAATTCTTAATTTTTGTCTTTGGAGAGCCCTATTTTTAGAATTAAAATATTATCAATACATTTATTCCTATTTATCATTGATTAATTAGTTGTAGTTTTTTGAGCTCATTTGGGTTACACATCTGCAAATTTCTAATACATACCTCACGGAGTCTTTGTGATTGAGAATTAAATGAAACAAAACATTTGTAAAATTTAATATCTATTTGTCAAACTGGGTATGGTGGTGCATGCTTGTAATCCCAGTACTTGGGAGGCTGAGGTAGGAGATTCACAGGTTCAAAGCCAGCCTCGGCAACTTAGGCTCTTAGCAACTTAGCGAGACCCTGTTTCCAAATAAAAAATAGGTCTGAGGGTGTAGCCTGGGGGGAGAAGGCCTATGGGTTCCATCCCTAGTACCGCAAAAAGAAAATTAAAAGTTATTATTCATATATTATTGCTATGCATATAATACTGATGATGCAGAGGTACACATACTGGAAAGAGTATTTACTTTTAGTGGGAAGACAAATATACACTAGGAAATCAATGAAATAATAAGAACTTTAGGAAATCATGAAGAATATACAATATACCACCTACGTATGATCATAAGATTAAACAAGAGTAAAAGCCAGATGAATTGTCCATGTGATAAGTAGCAAAGATATAGAACAAGAAGAAAGCACTCTAGACTCAAATGTTTGTAGAGTGGTCTGTGGGAAGCTGCAATTTGCTGGTGACTTGAAAGTAAGTTACAGAGTTGTAGGAAAAATTGGGACTCAGATTAGCTACCATAGTGGCTAAGAGCGGATACCCTGGAACCAGACTGCATGGATTCAAATCACAGCTGTGTCTTATTAGTTGTGTATCTTTAGACATTTTGTTGTTGTGCTTGGAATTGAACTCGAGGACATTCTACTTCTTGAATTATATCCCAGCCCTATTTTATTTTTTATTTAGAAATGGTCTCACTAGGTTGCTGAGAGCCTCATTAAGTTGAGACTGGCTTTGAACCTGCAATCCTCCTGTCTCAGCCTCTTGAATACTGTGATTATAGGAATGCATCACCACACCTGGCTTTCTTTGGACATGTTGATTGGTGTTTCTTTTCTTGTATATCCTCCTATTGTAAAATGGAGAAGATAATATTGTTTGTCTCTCAGTACTAACTTATACATATAATTACTTAGAACTGTATGTTTGTAGCTTGGTAAGGTGGTGCATGCCTGTAATCCCAGTACTTGGGAGGCTGAAACAGGAGGATCACAGGTTCAAGGCCAGTCTCATCAACTTAGATTTTGTTTCAAAATAAAAGAAAGGAGTTGACGCTTGGAGGTAGAATGCCCCTGGATTCAATCCACAGTACTGGGGGGAAAAAAGAACTTTGTGTCCACATACAGTAAATACTGTATAAGTATTAGTCACAGGCTGGACAGAGCTGGATAAATTTATAATGTGTGAAATGCTCATGCAGCGTAGGTTGAGGGATAGGAATATGCAGAGATTTTAAAGGAGAAATTCATCTTTCTGTGGCTTGTGATCTACATAGGAACCATTTATGCTGTTTTTTGGTTACATGAATGGAAAGGCGATAAAAATACTCTTCATCTTTTGTTCAAAATCCATTAGCACTACAAACACACTCGGGGTCATTGTTAATAATGTACACTGTTATAATTCTTAAACATTTTGGCACATTTCAGTAGTTTTGTAGTGAATAAATTTAGATGTCATATATTTTATTCTTTTCCTGGAAGTGGTCTTTCTGGTATAGTTAATAGACCAGAGGAGATTTATTAGGGTCTGGTTGGTTTTAAATAATGTTAAGTAAGGGTCTCACTGTTACTCTCTTCACTGGTTTTCTGCTAGTCTGTTTAACAGAAAACTGAGTGAAATTTATTGGCTTTCTCTTATATTCCTTCCTATTTGGCAGTTAAAGATTTTTGGGCCTCCCCTGTATGAGGATAGTCCTCGTCAACCATTACATGACTTTTAGATCTCAGCTCTTTGAGTATCGTTACATTTAATATGTATTCTCTCACTTGATAAAGTACTGCCAACCAGGAACCTCGAGATTAGTTAATTGCTATATGAAAGTTTTAGTTCACCAATTTTAAGTCCCTATTTTCCATTGATGCAATATTACAAATATGAGTATTGTCACAGAAATACATGAAAACATGTACATTGAGTATATGTATAACACCAAGTGCTGAATATAAAACTTCATTAATGTTTGGGAGATTTTTCTTTGGCCATTGTAGCTTGTTTTTGCTAAAGTAAAAGGACATTGACATCGGGTCTGAGGACACCCTTTTTTCCTGGTAAATTTCCTTATAGCAACAACAACATGGGTACCTTGTTGTTCTGGGGACTTTGGGTTTTGCATTTCCAAAATTAGGTTGGGTCTCCTCTGTAAGACACAGATAATGATGATGGAAAGGCCAACTCTCCTTCGAGTGCCTTCTCTACCCATACGCTGTCTCTGGTTTTGTTGACGTTAACCATCTTGTAGAAAGCAGCCTTTCTCAGTTACTTCTATGGAAGTAGATTTTTCATTGGACTTTGTGCCTTTCCCTTAAACTTGAATGTGTTTTCAAACTTGTTTTCTGAAATAATCAAGTTATACTCCATTCGTAGTTGGTATCTTGTTCTTAAACTTGGTATTAAGCATTTGGGAGGTAGGCAGTGCCTTTTGGAAACTGTTGCTTGCTGCTACCTCATAAATCAACTCATCACAATTACTTATTACTGTGAACCTATTGGCCAACTGTCACTTTACTCAGGATGATATCAGCAGAATTTATTGCAGTTGTTAGGTATTTATGAATATAATAACTGATGTAATCATTGGTTATATGATATTGCTACTTATAGATCCTCAAATGTTACCAGTCACATGTATCTTGTATTGCCACTTATGTAAAATCTTTTTTCTGGAGTTAACAATGTACTATTGTGTTGATTAACAGTGGAAATTTACTTTGTACTAGGTACTATTTTAAGGGCTTTATATATACTAATTGAGTCCTCCTTAAATACAAATGAGGTAAATCCTGTTATTACTCCTGTTTTTCTAGTGAAGAAATTGAGGTACAGACAGATTGAATAATCCTATCAAAGTTGCACAGTTTATGCAGGATTAAATCACAATTCTAGCACAAGTTAGATTTCTAAGAGCCGGGCACGGTGGCGCATACTTGTAATCCTAGCACTTGGGAGGCTGAGACAGGATCCGGGTTCACAGCCAGCCTCAGCTACTTAGTGAGGCCCTCCACAACTTAGTGAGACCCTGTTTCAAAATAAAGAATAAAAAATAGGACTGGGGGTGTAGCTTGGAGGTAGAATGCCCCTGGGTTCAATCCCCAGTACTACAAAAAAAAGTTAGATTTCTAAGAGCATACTCCTAAGTATTATAGATTAGAGCTCAAGAAAATATTTGTTTTAGTTTTGTTTTTATTTTTTGTACTGGGGGTTGAAATCGGGTGCTCTACCACCGAGCTACATCCCTAGGTCCCCCGCTTTTTATTTGGTACTGGGGATTGATTCTAGGACTTCTACCTCTGAGCTACACTCTCAGCCCTTTTTTTGTTTTGAAACAGTGTCACTAGTTTGCTGAGAGTCTTGCTAAGTTGCTGAGGCTGCCTCAAACCTACAATCCTCCTATCTTAACCTCTCAAGTACTGGAATCACAGGCATGAGTCACCATGCCACCTCTTATTTGAGCAAGTAATCTTACAGTATTCACTATATCGATGCAGCAGCTGAGTCCCAGAGATTCAGCCGGTGTTGGGAGACATCGACCCCCAGATCCTAACTCTTGCTGCCTCATACATTGGTAGCATCTGAGAATAGAGTTTCAGTGTTGCCTATCAGTTTCTGCTCTGTTTTCTAAGTTATTTATTAGTGAAATTAAATCCCATTGATCCAAAGAGAACTGAGTGATGCCTTTGGGGAGCTTTTCTCTAACGTGGCCATTACGGCTGGTAACTGGGTTTTTGATGGGTTTCCCATCGAGTTTCAGATCAGTTTGACTCGTTCAATGATGGTAACCACCGTGTAGTTACACATGTAGGCACAAGTTGTTATTCTTTGTGCTTTATTTACTAGAACATTTTCTTCCTTGCTAAATAGTAGAAATAAAATATAACTCCATGACTTAAAACCAGGTCATAAAAGGTAGCAATTAGTAGAAATACACTGCTGCCTTTTGTTTCCCAGGCATAGAACATGGATAAAAGGGCTTTTTGGTAGTCTATTCATGATAAAATTTCCTTCAAATAAAACATACTTAGTGTGAGAAATAATTGGTGAGAGAATTGTTGAATATAATAGAACTTGTTATATTCATTCCTTTCCTGCTGACAGATAAATGCTACCTTCAGATGAAACCAACATAGTTCATTGTTTGGAATAAAACAATAAGCAGGGTTCTAATAAAAAGGCTAAAATTAAGCAAAAGCAGCCATTATTTTGTAAAGAGATAATTTGAGTTTACTATGTAATTCATATTTCTTAGTGGAGATGGTGCATTTAAAGTTTAGAACTTCCCAAGTAGAGGGGAAAAATACGGAAGACTAAAGTGAAATAAAGTATAAGTAAAGTTTTGTGTTTGTGGAACTTTAGATTAAAACTGTAAGTTTGGCAACTAATCAACTTTTTTTTTTACAGTTCTATAACAGTTGCAATATGATTTTCTAGGTTCTTTGCACTGCAATTTCATCTAACTCATTTAGTGATTGACCTTTATGATTAATATTTTAAGTTTGAACAGAATTAATTAAAAAGATTTCCTCAAAATTGCATTAAGCATTCTGTCATTGAACTTACGAAAAAATAAGTAACTAAAACTTAAGTATCATTTTAAGAGATAAAGGCAGAACCAATAAATTATTTTGAAGTGTGAAGACTGGTTAGTTTTAGAGAAACAATTTTGTGGGTTTTGTGTGTGTGTGTGTGTGTGGGGGGTACTGGCAATACTCCTAGTCCTTTTTATGTTGGCTTTTTTTTTTTTTTTGGATACAGGATCTTGCTAAGTTATTTAATGCTAGCCTTGAACTTGTGATCCTTCTATTTTAGATTCCCAAATACTAGAATTACAGGCCTGGCCACTGCACCTGGAGAGACATAGTATTGTATATTCCCAACTTTTTTTTTTCCTTAACTTAAGTACAATATGTCCAAGTATCTAAGTAGATGTTTACCACTATTAGTATAGGTTGAAGATCCCTAATTCCAAGTTCTAAAAATAGGAAATTGGAAATGCTTCAGAATTCAAATGTTTTTGAATAGCAACTTGGTATTCTTTCTTAAATTCTGTGTTAAATTCTCCAAAACATGCAAATCTCAGAAATCAAACACTTCTGGTCTCCAGCTTTTTGAATAAAGGATACTGGAGCTGGCTTTTCCCTCATGTAATAATATGTATTAGGAAAGCATTCACGTTCACACTCTGAGATCTGTAGATTCTATGCTGTAGAAACTTCCCTCCTGCACATACCTGGATTTTATGAACAAACAGTTACCTTCCATTCCCATATTCCACGATTGGATTTTTGTGATACCCATGAGATCAGTTGAAAAATTCTTTGTCATGCCCTTGATTATTTAAATCAGTCAACATGTATAGGTTTTTTAGGAGTCTGCTAAATACTAGGTACTACTTTAGGTTCTAAGGATATAGAAAAAGACAAAATAAAAAAAATCTGCCATAAGGATTTGTTGTTCTGGTTGGGGAAGAGGTCTTGTTTGCTTCTTATATGCTATATCATTTGAAGCAATATGAAGACCTTATGCTACTTCTTAAGCAAGCACTTAAAACTCCTAAAATGTGGTCTTAAAGTACTATTTCTTGTAGAAACAACTGAAAGAGCCAAAAGAAAGTTGCTTTTATTTAATTATGTGAACATTGGTGATGAGATTTAAGATTAAGCAGTATTTGGTAGAAATTCGCTTTATAAAACTAGTAATCTAGCCAAGCGTGGTGGTGCACCTTGTAATCCCAGTACTCAGGAGGCTGAGACAGGAGGATCCAGGTTCGTGGCCAGCCTCAGCTACTTAGTGAGGACTTCCGCAACTTAGACCCTGTTTCGAAAATAAAAAATAAAATAGGGCTGGCAGTGTAGCTCCAGGGGTAGAATGCCCCTGATAAATCAATCCTCAGTACTGCAAACAAAACAAACTAGTAGTCTATGAGCTATCTTACATTAACTATATCCTTTAAACAGACATGTACAGTGCTATTTATGTGCTATTGGGTTGGCTGTAATAAAATAGAGGAAAAGCCTACTGTGATCAAATCTGACTGGTTCCTATGTGTAAAGTAGGAGAATGTTGGAAATGTGGTTGGGTGCTAGATTGTAGGCCTTGTGCCCTCTTAGAAGCAGTATAGTATACTGCCTAAAAATGTTCTAATTATCTGGTGTGTTCACATCATGGCTCTGTTATTTATTAGCTTTATAAGGATGAACAATTTTTTATTGTAATATGAGGAAACTCCTATCACCTATGCATTAGATTGTAATACTGAATGAGGTATTGTATGTTAAAAGCATTGTGTCATCTGTGGCCCATAGTAAGAAATAAATGTTAAAGATTATTGTTGCTGATCATTGCTGATAGTAGTAATGGTATTACTATTGGCACATTTAGAAGTAGGCTGCTTGTGCCATGTCTTAAAAACACAGCAAAGACTTTATTAATGGGGGTTCTTTAGTCTGTCTTTCAGAATGAGCCTCTAAGTAGAACTTTTTAATGTTTTGCAAATAGATTTTTTTTTTTTTACCCATTTCTATTCCGTGAAGATGGCAAAGTTTCACAACTTTCTAGACACTAAATTTCAAATAAGTTATTTCTTCAGTGAAGATTCCATACCATTACTAGTGATTTTAATAAGTCTTGTGTCTAAGATGTACTTTGTGTAGAAAATACAAATCTCAATTGTGATACATTTTTCTAAAATTATTTTAAGAAACATTTTACATTGCTTAAGGAACCATGTCCACTTTAATTAGAGAAAATAGATTGCCATGTTTATTTTTTTCCTTTATTAATTCATTGCTCTAAATTATTATGTTGGAAGAAAGGATTATTATCAGTGCTATATCCAGATGTAACCTGTTTTTACTTTTCATTTCAGTGGTTTGCGATATTATTGACTTGAAAAAATAGCTTTTTATTTGGTGACAGATGAAAGGCTGTAACTGTAGCATTCATTCTAAATTGTCATCAGAATGATTTAGAAATTTAAATATATGAACTCAAATACCTTCCAAGAGTGTCTGCTGTGTAGTTTGCTAGAATATTAGGTCCTAGCTGAAGAGCTGTGGTTTTGTATGAAGTATAATAAACTTCTTGCGTTATCTATTTCCCGAGGAAGCCTGCCTTTGGAAAATTTGCTCCGGTGGTAAGAGTGCAAGGGTGACACTGTTGATTGATGAATCGGCACTGTCCCTCCCAGAGCTCATTAGCTTCCCTCTTCCACGCTCAAACCCTCCAATGCTTTCCTATTACTTTTTACATGAAGACTAATCTCTTCACCAACATCATTCTCTGATGTTTATGAAGTGTTTCTTGTGCAAAGCATGTTTCATAACCTAGTATAAGAAAGTGTAATCCCTTTCTGGGACTATGATAAGTCTTAGGAAAATGCCACTATTGCTACTCAGTTGAGAGAAAATGTTTTATTGAACTATAAAAGCAAGACAAAGTTTGTTTTTAAAAGTTTTGTTTTTATTCTTCATTGAGCATGATTCAGTTGTTTGCATGGATTCATGGGTGTTAGAGTTAAAAAGGACCTTGGAGATAATGTTTAAAATATCGCAGAAAATCTCAGTGCCAACTACCTTGTGATGTGAGACTATAAGACTAGAATGCACCAATAACAGTAGTTAAATAAAGAAAATCTCATGCCAAAGACCGCATAACTTGTTAAAAGACTTATTTCTATTTTCTCTGACTTCTGATTCATACTGTACTGTTTACCTTCCTTTTAAGTTTTAATTCCAACTAATTAGGTCTCATTTTTGCCCCTTTGAGGTTTTCTTTTTTCAACGTCTTAGTGATACTTTTCAACCTGTAAAATCGTTTTTCCACTCTTACTATCTATCCTTTAAGTTTCTATTATCCAGTATGGTAGACATTAGCCATACTGTTGCTGTTTAAATTTAAATTATTTAAAAAAAATTAATGTTTACTTTCTTAGAAACAGTAATTATATTTCAAATGCTTAATGCATGTATCCAATGATTGCTGTATTGAATGTACCAACATAGACGTTTCTATGATTATTGCAAGCCGAGTTGAAAAGTATTGTTCTAGACTGTAGGCTTTCTGGGCAGGAGACCATTTATGTTGGTGTGAAGCACATACAGTGCAGGCTCTCAATAAATGTGTAAGAATATATAAAGGAACATACTCATATGATTTAATTCCTTGACAGATTTTTGTTCAGAATCTTTTTTTTTTTTTTTGAGCCATTTTACAATTGAAAGGAAATTAGCAATATGGCATTCCTCACTTTCATACTGTACACAATATGTCTCATGTACCACTTAAAATAGCACAAATAGGAATCTGGGTAGTTAGGATTATAGAAATACTTTTTGTTTTGTATTTCTTCTGAAGCTTGTCATATTCCTTGTAAACCTAGATAATGTGTGTCTTAAATGCTATTTTTTTTTTGTTTAAGTCGTAATGGTGACTCCTTGATGATCATTCCTTGGCATGAACAAAAACACCGAGCTAAAGATTGGTGCGAGGAGCTGGAGTGCAGGTCAGTAACAGCCAGCACGAGGCGTCTCCTTTCTTTGTGGAATGCTGAATACACATCCCTGTGAAAGTGACCTGAGACCTCTGACCTCTCACTGTAGAGAGTTTGTGTGAAGACGATACTGACTTGGTTATGTTAAAACTTTTTAAGAAGAAAATATACTACAAAGGAATTATTCTAAAAAAAATTTTTTTTTTCAGTACTGGGGATTGAACCCGGGGCCTTCTACCTCTGAGCTACACCCCCAACCCTATTTTTTCTCTATTTTGAAACAGGGTCTCACTAAGTTGTGGAGGGCCTCACACTCAGCTGCTGAGGCTGGCCACGAACCCGTGATCCTCTTGTCTCAGCCTCCCAAGTACTATGATTACAAGCACGTGCCACCATGCCTGGCTTAAAAATGATCTGTATTACAATAACCCTTCATTCTGGAGAGTTATTCAATATTTGAGGTAAACAGATATTTTTCATATTATAGTGACGGTATGCATGCTTTTGTTCTTGATTTAGCTTCAGTTCTCATTTTTATGAGATGTAACTTGGAAAAGCTGCAGAACGTGGAGGCTTCAGGTACTTCAGAAGGGGAGGCCAGGGATGTGCAGGGCCGAAAGTTCATGTGAAAAACATTTGAATCCCTGTATCTCCCACTCCTCACACCTAGTAGATACCCCTCACTCTCTCATATTTTTTCTACATGAGATCAGATTTACTTTTTGAGTCGGACTGCTGGGTAGCTAGAAAGCTTCCAGGTTTCCTGTATTTCAGGCAAAGCATAGATGGGGCGAAGTGATGGGTTTGAAAATCTAGGTCTTTAGGAAGTTTGTGTCCTGAATGCGGAACTCTCGGTTTCCTTCCTGCTCTCTGTTCCCAAATGCAGGAATAGCCCTC
>PVLC010042650.1:0-12853 GCA_004027655.1 Graphiurus murinus | reverse complement strand
AGCAAAGTTAAAAGCTTATTGTGGCTTCATCGCTATGCCCTGAGAGAAAAATCTCAGAGAAGCTAATTACCATGTTAGGATTGGTTCTAAGTTCAGGAATTCATTTTGCATTGCTTTATAATATAAATGTTTCCTATATAATTGTTAGCACGATACTATTTCAGACATCAGGGTTTCCTTAGAGTAAAAGCATTTTTTTAAATCACTGGTTTCTCTTCAAAATATTTAAAGGCTTTCTATAAATTTCAGAGTGAACTATCTGTTTAAAAGCCTTTCATGAGTAAATCCATGACTTAGCTCAGACAAGGGAAATATCCAATCAGGTTTCTTTCTCAGGAAAATGATAAACCATGGTTTTAGTATGGGTCAGAAACAACTGCAGGAAAGAACCTTCTATCAGAAGGAATAGTTAAGTCCAAATTTTAACCTAGCTTCTTAACCACTACATAACCATGTCACACCCTTTAACCTGTCCTGTTAAAAATGTGACAGTGTTGCATTTTCAGATGACTGCTTGTTCTTTGGGAAAGAAATTTCTAATGATAATGCAATTACCTAAACATTTTAACATTTTCTTTTCATTACTGATTTGTCAGGAAACAACAGTGTTCTTTTTAATGTTTTCTCAGTGAGGTGCAGTAAGAAAAAAGATCAAATTCATAGATGATCAAAGAATGTAAAAGGTCCATCTGGCTTCTGCTCAGAGTGTAGAGAAGTAAAAGGTAAATGTCTCTCTCTTTCTTAAAACAATGACTACAACACTGACTGATCTGTGAAGTCACAATTTTTCCTGAATCTGCCGTTACGCTATGATTGGGGGGCAGCCATCAACTCAACATCTAAGGGGATACAGGATCCTCCAACCAGAGACAAGATCTGAGCACTGGCTTACACAGTGGAGACACCAGATACTATTCAAGTGGGTAAAAAGAATTCAGCTAAAATTGGTAACAAATTAATAAAGGCTAAGTATGGAAGGCTAGGCCTTGCAGGGACTAGAGGTGCAAAGGGAAATTATACCTGCTCACAGGCTCGTCCCTGGGCACCAGCAGTGCTCAAGAGAAAAGCTGGGGGCAGCTGAGAGTCTGGAGAAAGCTCCCCTGTGGTGTAGGTCTACAGTGGGAAGCAGGAGTCTCCAGTGTCTTGGTCGGCTTATGTTGCTATAACAAAATACCACAGAATAGGTGGCTTATAGACAACAGCAATCTATTTCTTACAGTTGTGGGTGCTGGAAATTCCAATAATGGGCACTGGAGGATCCAGTGTCTGGTGAGAGCCCCTTTCCTGCTCATAAGTGGCTCTTTTTGCAGCATCTTCACATGGTAGAAGGGGCAAGGCAGCTCTCTGGGTTCAGCCCTTTTCACTTAATCACCTCCCAAAGTCCCACCTCCTAATTACATCACCTTGGGAGTTAGGATTTCAACATGGGAATTTTGGATGGGTGCCAATGGTCAGATCACACCACCCAGGAAAAGGTATGATACCCCCTGTGGAATAAAAGTCTTAAGCTATTGGAGGAAGAGCAGCAAACAGTGTTATCTTTAGAGCACAGGTGATGCCCCATGGCAATGGAGGAAGGAAAGAGATGATAACCTGCAGGAATGAATACAGGGTACAGATCTTTAGAGATTCTCTTCTACTTGGGGAAGATCAGAAAAGCACACTCAGCCCAGACCATTAGAGGTTCCTATGGATTTGCTGGGACTCATAAGACCATGCATTCTAAAGGAGGTGAATTTTACTTTAAGTAAATGATTCTTTACTAAAGAATGAAAAAGTTTATTTTAAAAATTAAAAAGAATCAATAAAGCCGGGCGTGGTGGCGCACGCTTGTAATCCCAGCATTTGGGAGGCTGAGACTGGAAGATCCGAGTTCGCAGCCAGCCTCAGCTACCTAGTGAGGCACTCTGCAACTTAGTGAGACTCTATCTCAAAATAAAGAATAAAAAATAGGGCTGGGGGTGTAGCTCGGAGGTAGAATGCCCGTGGGTTCAATCCTCAGTACCCCCCCCCCAAAAAAAAGAATCAATAAAACACTTGGCAAAATTTGAATAGCATCTAGATTAAATAGTACCATATCAATGATAATTTTCTGATGTTTATCATTCTACTGCATTATATAAGAGAAAATGCTCATTTGCAGCAAAAAGACCAAAGAATTAGGAGTAAAACAAAACTGTATCTGCAACTTACTCTCAAGTGTTTCAGAAGAATCACATGAATATGCATACAAACATACACACACAGACTTTGATAAAGCAATTGTGGTGACAATAACATGTAGGGAGTCTAGGTAAAGAGTGAATGGGAATTCTCTGTACTGCATTTACAACTTTTCTGTAAGTGAAATTATTTCAAAATAAAGTTTAAAATTAAAATAATATATAAAATGAATGAAAGAATAAATGAATGCACTAAATGGTTGCATAAATATGTCATCCATCATCACTGTAATAGCTAAAGCAAGTGCAGGTACTTTTCCTACCTAAACTTTGGAAGCCCATGGGCTAAAAGAATATCAAGAGACCTAAAACAAAGCCACAGAGGTTAATTTCCTGAGATGACCTCTGCTCTTTGAATTCAGAAGGCTTCCACCATTAACCTTTACCATTGTCCCACCTGGAAACAGCCCATTTATAGCCCAGGGCTGGTTTTCTGCCACTAGACTGTGACCTTTATCTGCCCATGGGTAAGGTAAATATTTACAGAGAAGTGGGATTTCCAGGAATTTAGGGCAAGGAAAGTGTTTTCATGGGCCATTTCCCTGACCTGTTAGAGTTCAAACCTCCTCACTTTTCTGGGCCATCCCATAGATAGAAATAGAAATAATATTTATAACAAAATGACACCTATTTCTAAGAGATAGATAATTCACATTTACAAAAGGGTCCTGAGAGAGAGAGACAGAATGTGTATGTGTGTATGTGTGTGTGAGTGTGTGTGTGTGTGTGTGTGTGTGTGTGTGTGCGTGTGCGTGTTACTGGTGATTGAACTCTGGGGTATTCTACTTTTGAGCTAGACCCTCAGCCCTATTTTGAAACAACTAAGTTGTTGAGGGTCTTGCTAAGTTGTAGAGACTGGCCTCAAACCTGCCATCTTCCTGTTTCAGCCTCCCAAGTACTGGGTTTACAGGTATCCACCAACACACCCAGTAGGAGTCTATTATTAAGGGGGAAAAGAAGAAAGTTGCTCTGGGATTTCAGCCCTGGCCCATGGCCTAAGAAGAAAATGTGGAAGGTGAGTGAAAACAACCCTGACTGGGATTTTAGCCCAAATGCAGGCTCCGTTCAGTAAGAAATTTCACCATGTCATTGTTTATCTTCAAACCCTTTTTTATTTTACTTTTAAGTTGTTTTCTTCTTTATCATGTTCCATGGCTTGCTCAAATACAAAGGGCTAACTAAGGTCAAGCATTACAAAAAGTTTCCAAAGGCCAGGATTTCCAGTTCAAACAGAAGCCTGGATTTCTCCTGTCAAGATTGGCAGTCCTGCCTGAGGAACCGCAGAGTCCTGGTTACATATTGAAAACAAATGAAGCTTCTGGCTGACCTCCAGCCATAGGGCAGCTGGGGCATTCCAGGCTGAGGGCACCAGCTGCAGAAGCTTTGAGGAAAGGAGACACTGCACCTTGGTAAGGAATTTTCTTTGCTGTATGCAAGTGTGCAGCCATCTTAAAAGTTGAAATCCATCCCCATTGCTTGGGAGTGGCCCCCCAAACATCCCAGAATCTTTTTTAATTACCATCCTTTCATTTGCTTCTCTTCTAGTTTGCCTTTCCTCCTTTCTGATGGTGATTACAGTATTGCTAATCAGCAACCAAGGGAGTTGTAATTTTTTAGAGTAGGGAATGAAAACCTTCTGCCAGCTGGAATAAAGGAGCCAGTATTGAATTAGGATGTTGACTTTCTGGGTAAATGGTAGAGTTAGTAAGGAACAGTGACCTGACTGGCCTGAACAGTCACCTAGCACTTGGCCTGGAATCCAGGAACTACTTTGTAATAAAAGGGATTGTTTTTCTGCTTTATGGGCATAGCTAGTTCACTTGGGAAGGAAAATTACTTTCTTGATGGCCTTTGTAGTACATAAAATTGTACATGTCAATAGAAGTTGCTTATCCAGAGACTCCTGGAACAGCCCAGTTTGGACATTGATCTCCTTTTCCTCGAAGTTCTGTTCATAACAATTATATGAACAGCAACTAGCAACTGTCATTTATTCTTTCCCTATGGTGCAAGGGATTGGGCTAACATTCTTATTTAATTTCTGTAATAACCCTGGGAGCAAATATATAAATGAGAAAAGCCAGGCTTTTGCAATTCTTTCATGTCACCTTGGATTATATCTGATTTCACAACATTTTCAACAGTATTTCTCTCCAAAATGCAATCCGACAGTCCCTCCAAACGAGGGCTGTACAGATTTTCATTCCCCCAGAACCACCGTGGCACAGAGTAAAGTAGAAGCCTGGCAGTTTCCCTTCTCTAACCTGATAATCAATAGCTTCTAGTTTCTTAAAATCCTTTTCCTTTGTAGAAATGAATGCCTCTAACTTAATGTTCTGTTTTGATATGTTAACATTCTCTAATGGGAACTAAGACAGCCTAATGCTTGTTCAATGAAGCAGCCCATTTGGTTGGGAGTAGAATCAATGAGTAAATTAAGTATTATCACACAAGCATTTGCTGGAGCACAGCCCTGGCTCATCTGGTACCTGGCCAGAGTACAGTCCCAGTGGGCTTAATGAGACAAAAACATGGCTTCATTATATTAGATTTTCATTCAAATGCTGGTAATCTAGTTCCATTGGTTTGGCATGTGACAAGAAAATCATTTACTCTTTACAGATTTAAGGGCTGATTTGGAGTCTGTTCTTTAAAATAGTTTAAAACCATTACCATTTGTACTCTTTTCTCCATGGCCTCAGTGCAGGGCCTTTGTTAATAACCCAAAAAACTGTCAGCCTCAAACAACAAGGGTTTTCAGAACAGCTCCCATGGAAATTCCCATGAACTGGACCAAGGTGCTTCTGACATTGATACTGATGGCTGCGTTCATTTCCTATGGCTGCTATAATGAATTACCATATATTTAGTCATTTATAACACCACCAATTTACTCTCTTCTGCAAGTCACAAGTCCGAAATCAGTCCCACTGGGCTAAAGTCAAGGTATTGACAGGACCAGTTTCCCCTAGAGACTCTGAAGAAAGAATGTTTCCGTGATTTTTTTTTTAGCATCTAGTGCCTTCTTCAGCTTTTCTCCATCTTCCTTCACTCCAGTCTATTTCCCCCATCATGTCACTTTTTTTTTTGGAGTACTGGGGATTGAACTCAGGGAGATTCTACCTCCGAGCTATACCCCCAGCCCCATTTTTTATTCTTTATTTTGAAACAGGGTCTCACTTAGTTGTGGAATGCCTCACTAGGTAGCGAGGCTGGCCACGAACCCAGATCCTCCGGTCTCAGCCTCCCAAATGCTGGGATTACAAGCATGCACCACCACGCCTGGCATGTCACTTCTTTTATAGTCTATTCTCTGTCTCCCTCTGACTTGTTATTATATTTAGGGACCATCGAGACAATACAGGAAAATTTCCCCATCTCAGGATTCCTTCTGCAATATATGGTATTGTACACAAGTTCTAGGCATGAGGACATGGGCATCTTTGGGAGCCATTATTCAGCCTACCATAGTAGCTATTGTCCTATTCATGCAAAAAATGTAATATAATTGTTACATTGCCTGTAATTTACTTTAATATTTCATACAACATTATGAATATAATCTAATTTACACTCTAGGGAAATACAGTCATGTACTACCTAACAACATTTCACTCGACAACAGATAATATATGTGACAGTATTCCATGAGATTATAATGGAGAGGGAACATTCCCATCACCTACTGCCATTGTAGCCAACATGATGTCATAGAACAACACATTACTTACATGTTTGTGGTGATGCTGGTATAAATACACCGACCATGCTGCCAGTCACCGAGAAGTATAGCACATACAATGATGTATGCCACATAATTCTTGATAATGATAATAAATGACTATTACTAGCTTATGTATTTACCATACTATACTTTTTATCATTGTGTTAAAGTATATTTCTACTTACAGAAATATTTTACTGTAAATCAGCATGCCATGTTATGAATATTTCCTTGATTTTTTCAGCATCTAGTGCCTTCTTTAGTTTTTCTCCAGGAATCTCACATATCTCATGGTTTCTGCATCTCTTAACTACTTTAAGAGGCCATGTCAAGTGACTGACCTATACCATTTAGGTTTGTATAAGCATAATCTGTGATGATTGCCTGATGACGCATTTCTCAGAACATATCCTCATCTTTAAGCAAATGATGGCTGTACCATAATCAGTGGTCCACACTTTCAAGACATGGGCTTCAGCTACTCTTATCAACTGCTCCATGGAGATAATTTTTTAAAAATTATCAAATAAAAAATTTATCTTTGGTGAAATAATGGGTGTTCAAGACATGTGGTAGCTAGTACAGTACTTTGCCCCTTGTGTGAATGAGGCATAACAGTGAGGTGAGCCCACAGACCAAACATTTTTGGTAGAGGACACTAATTTTCCAACTCTATTCAGAACAGGTGCTTCCTATCCTCATCCCACAATGAAGAACCCCTTTGCCTGTTCTGACGGCAAGGTTAATTGAACCTGACCTAAGAATATGCTTGCATTTACCCCATTTTATGCTGTGCTTATAAATATACTTAAGAAGACATGGAATTGGAATTCTGACCACACTTTCAGTGCATATGATGTGTGCATGTTTGCTAAAAAGTAGCTAAACTTAGGGTAGAATTCCACCCGAAACTTGCTTTAATTGAAACAAGCTACCTGAGGTAGCAGGCTTGTCTAGGAAGAAACATGTAACTACCACTGAAAAAATAAAAAGCTGTAACTATCCAAATTGGCCTCACTCAGTTCACAAAAGTTAAAACCAAATATTCTCACTTGGTGAGACTATTTTTCCCCAATGATTTTCTTAAACTTCAAAATTCTGTGTCCATTTTTCTATTAATATCCACTAGCAGATGATAATGTGATTGAACAAGTAGCAGATGAACATTTGCAAATAATCTCAGCAACAGTCAAGCCAGTTAACTGGCCTATTGTATTGTTTAATGGACTTGCGCTCACTGTTATGATTTTTTATCCAATTGACAGAACTGTCCTATGCTCTAATAATAAAATTGTTCTTAGTTTAAGTCCTAGCATTAAGTACATTGATTGATAGGTCATAGTGCTCTTTGAGGGGCTTTTCCAGCTGGCCTCATCTGCATACATTAACTTGTCCTGCCCTCCTGTCTAAACAGCTGTCTGTAAAATCTGCCAAAATTTCATGAATATCTTACATAGCATTTGCATATACTTGTACCACAAATGATAAACACAAAGAGCATAGTTGGCTTAATGGTCATTGGCTGTTGGCTGTGCTAGAGACAAGGACATCTGAAACACTCCCTTTGGTAGCCATCTGCACGGTGGTCTCCTGGTTTCCCCCCTAGTTTCTAGTGGTTTTGTTTAGTTATCAGTTGGGTTTTGACCATTCCCTCACCTCTGTTGGTGCTTCTTGTGCCCTTAAGGGAGATGCCTACCAGGATCCTTCATTTTTACCCTCTTATTATCCTTAGAAATCTTGTCCACATCTACAATTTCAGTGGTGATCCTATAAGATTAATCTCCAAACCTCTAGTCCACAGTTCCACCCTTGTCTCTAACCCTAGACCTATCTTTGTATCTACTTTCTAGGGTTTTCTACATGATATCCACTTCAAAACCAAATCTGTCAAATATAGTTGTAGTCTTAGCCCTCAATCTCCCAAACCTGTGATTCTCTGTGTCCTGACCTCTGTACCCACTCAATATCCTCATTCAGTCTATGGGCAAGCCCCAGCTCCTCAAACACACCTGAGAATTCTTCTCTGATCTGCCCTTACCCTGGCCCAGATATATACACCTCACATAAATCTGCAGCTCTCTACTAGTACACATGCCACAACAGGTCTGCATACTCACATCCTCTCCAATCTACCTATTACCAACTCCCAAAGTAATGGCAAAGCATCTTATCTGTCTTTGTGCCTTCTGAGGTGCCTGGTTCAGGGCCTTGTACATTTTACTGACCTACAGAGGGTGGTTGTAGAGGTTTGCGTTTCTGGTAGAAGTTTCCTAGAGACCAGGGATTCTAAACTCTACCTTATTTAGTTTTGAAAACCTCACAGGTGCAAAAGTACCTCTCACATTAACTTGAAGTAAATTTTGTGAGAAACTTTTGGGGTTCAATATGGAAAAGAAGGATGCACAGAAAATCTGATAATTCACTATATGGGTCAACTGAAGAGCATGTTTACCATCAGGTTCTTTTGGCCTGGAATGTGGAGCTGAGTCCAAAGCCAATTTCTTAATAGCTCCAGTGGTGTTGGCCTCTAAGACAGTTGAATAGAACAGATAAGAGGATTTTCACAAGTTAGAAAATCACAGAGATTCACTTAGCAAGCATTCCTCTGACTGTGCAGGCCACTTCTGCAGAGCTGACAGGGTGCGGGGACAGCAGGAAATGCTGACCTGGACAGTCACAGCCACTCCTTCAGCTGCAGGAAATGAGGCCTCTTAGCACAATATTCAATCCTTGGGTATTAAGTTTGCTGAATGAAAGGATCACATGAAATACCATATGCTTTTCAAATTACTCTTCTTTTTACCATATATCAGTTTGTTAATAGACAGAAGTGGAGTCAGAAACAGTGAAATGAAAAAGCCTCCTTCATTCTGATTTAATCCTGGTGTAGGCTGAGGAAGGGCCTCCAGCAAAAGCAAGGTCATAATCCCTGGAACCTGTGAGTGTTGTCTGATCTGGAAAAAAATGGCCTTTGCAGATGTGATGAAGTAAAAGATCTTCACACAGTGATATTATTTAGATAGGTCCTAAATGTAATCCCAAGTTTCCTTATTGGAGGAAGACAAAGGGAAATTTGCTAGAAAAGGCAGCCGCCATGTGATAGAGACAAAGTGAAGCTGCATCAGAGGGAGAAGATGTAACCCCCTGACTTTAGAGATGAAGGAAGGGGCCATGAGTCAAGGGATACAAGCCACAGAGCGCTAGAAGCTGAAAAAGACTAGGAAATGAATTCTTCCCTAGGGCTTCTGAACTCCCTTGCTAGCACCTTAATATTAGACTATTGAGATTTATTTTGGACTAATGGGCTCCAGAACTATCAGAGAGTAAATTTGAGTCGTATTTAGTTGCCACTAAATTTGTTTTGTTTGTTTGTTTGTTTGTTTTGCAGTACTGGGATTGAACCCGGGGCATTCTACCTCTGAGCTACACCCCCAGCCCTATTTTATATTCTTTATTTTTGAAACAGGGTCTCATGAAGTTGCAGAGGGCCTCACTAAGTAGCTGAGGCTGGCCGAGAACCTGTGATCCTCCTGTCTCAGCATGCACCAGCCTGACAGTTGCCACTAATTTGTGACATTTTCTTATAGCAGCCACAGAAAACTAAGCAGAGCTACTAATGTTATTCTTTCCACTTTTAGCAGATCAGACCATAACAAGAGCATTTGACATTGAATTATTAAAAAATAATTTGGCTCAATATTTGCAGTGTCAAGAAGTACAAATTGTAACATTAAATTGAAGAGGTCATGAGCGGTACCCAGGAGGCTTTGGGTTTTACAGGCAAGAGGCTCCAGACAAGGACAGTTATTCAAGGAGTGGTACTCTGTGGCTTTTCTCTTTTCAGGAGAAAAAGCAATCCTGAAAATAATATTCCCCATCAAGGGGAAGGGAAGGCTATTCAATGTGTTAAGTTTGCTTTTGCAGTTTGGTTGGAGACTGCTGGAAGAAGGCTACAAGTCACTAAGGATGATGGATCAGAATCACCATATCTACTCCTTTAAACATGTTCAGGTTCTGACTCACATAACCTGTGACAAATTATTGCAATAACATTTTAATTCAGCTCATATCCATATATTTCAGACATCTTCAAAGGGGAAGCCGGAGGAGGAATTGCTGCAGGAGACCCTTAGAATCTGAGGAGAAGAGGATAATTTCAACTGCACAGCCCTCTCTCTGCCCCCTCTACACACATGTGCCACCATCTAAGAGTGGAGCAGTTGCTGATGAAGTTCACTGGCCATGTGAATGGTATAGAAGGAGAAAAATGAGAAGAAACAGATCCCCAAGCTGTAATATACAGTGTTTACTCAGCTGATCAGTCACACTGTCCCTAAATTCTTTTAGGATATGTAACCAAAAGAAATGAAAACATCTGTCCACATAAAAACTGGCACATAGATGTTCATGGCAGTATTATTTATAATATCTCAAAAGTGGAAACAATCCTAATGTACATTAACGAACAAGTACATAAACAAAATGTAGTATAGAGCCGGGCATGGTGGTGCACGCTTGTAATCCCAGCATTCGGGAGGCTGAGACCGGAGGATCCGGGTTCTCGGACAGCCTCAGCTACCTAGTGAGGCACTCCGCAACTTAGTGAGACTCGGTTTCAAAATAAAGAATAAAAACAAGGCTGGGGGTATAGCTTGGAGGTAGAATGCCTCGGAGTTCAATCTCCAGTACCGCAAAAAAAAATGTAGTATATCTGTACCATGGAATATAATTTGGCCATAGAAAGGAAGTTCTGATACATCAGCAGTGATCTTTGAAAACTTCATGCTATGCAAAAGAAGCTAGTCACAAAAGACAACATATTGTATGATCCCATTTATAAAATGTCTAGAATAGGAAAATCTATGGAGCTAGAAAGATTAGTGGTTGCCGGGCGTGGTGGCGCACGCTTGTAATCCCAGCATTCGGGAGGCCGAGACCAGAGGATCCGGGGTTCGCAGCCAGCCTCAGCTACCTAGTGAAGCACTCCGCAACTTAGCGAGACTCAGTTTCAAAATAAAGAATAAAAAATAGGGCTGGGGGTGTAGCTCGGAGGTAGAATGCCCCTGAGTTCAATCCCCAGTACCGCAAAAAAAAAAAAGAAAGAAAGATTAGTGGTTAAGGGTTCCATGGAAAAGGAACAAGGAATGGGAAGTGACTGCCTAGGGCAGAGGCTTTCTTCCGGGGATGATGGAAATGGCTCCAATTAGGTTGTGGAGATAGTTGCACAATTTTGTGAAAATGCTAAAAAATTATTGAGGCATGTACGTTAAAGCAGTGAATTATATTAGGTGTGAATTATATCTCAACAAAACTATTTTTTTTTTAATAAACAGGGCTGTCTAGGGCTCCCTATCATTATCATCAGAGTAGTGATTCCAAGACTCTAGTGTACATCAGAAATACCAGTAGAGCTTGTTAGAATAAGGATTACTGGGCTCTACCCTCAGAGTTACTGGTTCATTATGTCCAGGTAAAGCCCAATAACTTGCATTTCTAACAAGCTCCTAGCTAATATTGGAAGAGCTGGAGTCTTGCTCAAAGAACCACTGGCTGAGAGGATCCTGCTGAAGCTTTTCAGGATGGCCAGAAAGCCCCAGGCAACCTGGCTCTGCCTGCCCCCCCACCCCCACCCCCGCCCTGCCTGTTTCTCTACAGGCTTCATCCTATCTTAACTCTCATTCATACACATCCATTTCTAGCTCCCCACACTTTTTGACCATATATTAGACCTCTATTTATCCCCAGTGGCTAGCCCAGTCCCTGGCACCTAGCAGATATTCAATTAACATTTTTAAACCAGTAATGAGACACAAGCCACCCCAGCACTCAATCACACACAAGTCAACAACTATGTGTCCCTAAAGCTGGCGCCACTCCCTTTTCCAAATCGCCTGGGATAGCAGCCATAAAGAGAAAGGGCTGGAAAAGCCAAATAATATTCATGAGCTATAAATCTAGAAATTCCACATATTCCAAAATATATAAGCCATGAGCCCTCAGGAATGCAGCCACAGGGGAGATTCTAATCAGAGTTGGCAGCCTCAGTATTGCTAGACTTCAAAAGTACCAAGAGGAAATGCTCGGGAGAGCCTGGTAGATCCTGTAGGGGAGCAGAAAAGCACAGCAGGAAGGTCTATCCGAGAGCAAAGGTAGCAGCCCCAGCTGTCAGGATGGAAGTGTTTTCAAATTTGGGGAGTAAAGTCTGCTTTAAAAATAATGTTTACTTTACATCATCACCATATAGCTCTGGGGAAAGGTAAACTTGTTTGGATTGCTACCTGGTTAATCATATCAAAAAGGATGACCCAAAGAGACATTCAGCCGAATCTTCCCTTAGGCCTTAGTTATTTCCTGTCAGCAGGGTGGGGGAGGCCTGCTCAGTTGTACCAGTGGTCTGGTTCACCTTATCGCATGACCTTGGAGCACTAGTGACCTCCAGCCCACTGAGGACTCAGGCTCCAGGCCTGCCATGCCAACCTGCCCCAGTCATCCCTGTATGTACATCACTGCTCTTCCAGGGGCATCTATGACACTACCATCAAAAGACCATAAAGGGAACATTTTACTTCTAAATTCTATATTGTTCTCATAGTTTTATCTTTCAAAAATATTGTAGCAAGCCAGGTGTGGTGGCGCACACTTGTAATTCCAGTAGTTGGAAGGCTGAGACAGGAAGATCATAGGTTCAAAGCTAGTTTTGGCAACTTAGTGAGGCTCTCAGCAACTGAGAGACTCTCAGCAACCTATTGAGACTCTGTTTCAAGATAAGAAATAAAATCAGGCTGGGGTGTAGCGTGGAGGTAGAACGCCTCTGAGTTCAATTGCCAGTACAAAAAATATATATATATATATAATATACATATATATATATATATATATATATATATATATATATATATATATATAT
>PVLC010042649.1:0-12869 GCA_004027655.1 Graphiurus murinus | reverse complement strand
TTATTTTTCTTGCACAGAAGCATATCATCTGCCTTCAGTAAACCAATCCAAGCATGTACATATTATCACAAACATTGTTAATATTATCACTTTTTAGGTATCCAAAATGCATTTGAGTTTATGAAGGTACTTAAAAAGATTTCAATGATATGTTTAAAAAGTTAAATTTAGGAATTATGTAAGTAGACTGAATCTTACAGTGTGAATTTTACATATTGAGTTTGGAATAAACATTTTATTATGATGTATAAAGAATGTGTACAATAAATATTTCATGGCAACTCATAAAGTCTGTTATTATTTGTATTTCCATAATACAATAGACTTGTATCACAAGAGCATTTATACAAAGACATGTTTTTCTTTTTGTGTTATATGCAGAGATTTTTTTTTTCAATAAATCAATTTTACACCCAAATCTTGCATACCTGATGTGTGTCCTTAATGACCCTTCATAAAAATCAGCATTTAAATTCTTACTTTAATGCAGAGAAATTTGATTTACTATGCATTTTGATTGCTATAGGAAAATGTTTACAGGGGTTTTGAAGTATTAAAATTGCATCCAATTTCTTTGTACTTAGCTACAAGAAGAATGTAGGGAATAAAGATGAATGGCTGAGTAATATCTGAAGGTTCTTTATTTATAAACATATGCCACCCTGATAAAATTGGGATGCCATTAATCCACTCTATTCACGTGTAAGTATTAACTTTCTTTTTCTGATGATACATAAAGGGAATTATTATAATAGAAGAGAAGGTTTGTTGACATGAGTCCTAATGCTTAACCAGTCGTGACCTCCATGAGCCAAATAAGTCTGTTATTTGAACACCATAGATCAATATTAAACATTAAAACAATGTAGAAACACTAAAGTGCTTTTTCTTTGTAATCCTTTTTTTCATTTTGTCCTTTGCATTTTATTGAACTAATGTGGACTCAAAGCTTTAAATTAATTGAAAATAATTTTTGAAAATAAATGAGAAATGAGTCTAGTATACGTATGTAGATAGATACTAAGATAAATACTAAGACTATGGCTTTTTTTCCAATTGCACAATGTAGTTGTGTACATTCCCTCTTAAAATTTAATATTTTGTTTGAAATCATTTTTTCATTTGGTTTTATTCTGCCACTTTATTTTCTAATTTTCTGTTAATTTTTAAACCATAAGCCAATCTTTTTCTTCCTCATAAAAACATCTTGATACACTAATTCTTTGTAGTACCCTGTGCTCTATTCTTCTTGACACCTCTACTTATGTGTACTTACTATAGGAAATTCTATCCATTTCCATCATTTCAGTTATCAGCTCCATAGGTGACTTCGATAACATATCTTTCAAAATCCAAACTAATGACATTGAGTGCCTCAGACAATTTCTGCCTTGGCATGCCAGCATAACCTGCAAATTAGCTTTGTCCTCTTACTTTTCTTTCCCCCAAACAATATCTCTTTAACAGGTGAGAGGGAAAATCAGCAGTTGGAACCCTGTCGGTATTCACCTAGTGCAAAAGAACCAAAGGAGAGGTTGGAGAAGAAAAAAAGACATACAGAATTTATGTGAAAACAACTTCATATCCACCAGGAATGACAAGGTCCAGAGATATTCCAGGTAGTATTCTAAGCAAGTTTCTGGAGGATTTTTCCCAGAATAATATTAGGTTCAGGAATTGGTTCCCCCTTGCTAGATTGGCAGAAGCAAAGGAACAATAAAACACAGAACCTTCTACTTAACAACTATTAAGGAAGGGTGGATAGATGAGCTTTTCCAAGAACTCTTGCTTAGTATCTAAAACACAGGACCATAAACTTTTCATGTAGATTAGAAATGCCCACCAGAGAGCCCTGGAAAAAAAAATTTCCCACTATATTTTGCTTTTTTTCTGTGATAAAACTACCTCAATAGAAGAGCTGAGAAACAAAAAAGATTTTTATGATGGTAGCAGCCAGAGCAGCAGCGAAAGCCAACAGGTAAGTTAGCTCTAGTACATGGAAAAGAATTAAGTCTGTCACTAACAGTGACGTGAAACATACTCTAATCTCATTCTACAAACTTAAATGTTCCGTTGAGTTATGACTATGTTAGAAAAAGTGGGGAATTAGATTAACTCTACTATACTGTTGAAGACCTATGTCAAAAGAACTTGTTTTATTCATGACATGTATCACTGCCTCCATAGGTCTCTAAAACCTGTTTTTAGAGCAGCATTGCCATTCACCTATCCAACCAGGTGAGAAAGACAGGCGTCATCCTAGGCCCCTGTTAAATTCTCTTTCTCTGTGTTCTTTTGGTTAGTATCTTAACCTCTGAAATGTCCCTGGGTTTATTTCTGTTCTTCTTTCTTTCACTGTTCTAGTGGCTCAGACTCTCTTCATCATTGGCTGAGGCTTTTACAACAGATTAAGTCTGTGAACTTTGTGACTATTCACTTCTACTTTATCCATCCACCTTTCTGTTAATAATATTTCTCCAAAACAAAATTGCTATTTTGTTCTGCTTTTATTGGTACATTACAGTTTCACATTATAATGTAAATCATGTTGACAGTGACATACATGCCCACAGCACTTGGTACCCACCCCCTGCCACATTACTTCCCCATCTCCGCCCATCCCCAAACAGAGTATTGAGACTGACGTTGGTATTTTCACCTATGTACAGATAGCCAATCGTCATAATTCCTTCAATGAACCTGACTCCTCCCCATCCTGTTACTTTAGAACACCTCCCTGGCTCAACTGAGTTTTCTCCTTCATTATCCAGAGTCCCTCTTGTATCCCCTTTACTCCTTAGCTTCCATATATTAGAGAAAATATGAGCCTTCACATTCTGTGACTGGCTAATCTCACTTAACATAGTGTTCTCTAGGTCCTTTCATTTTCTTGAAACTGACATAATTTTGTTCTTCTTTATTGCTGAGTAGAATTTGGTTGTATGTATATCCAATAATTTTGTAAGCCATTCATCTGTTGATGGACAACTAGGCTGATTCCATAATTTGGCTATTGTGAATTGTGCTGCTATGATGATGGGTATGCATATATTACTGTAGTTCTCTGGTTTCAACCCCTTTGGAAAGATATGCAGGAATGGTATAGCTAGATAATATGGTGGATTCATTCCCAGTTTCTGAGAAATCTCCACAACGATCTCCCTAGTAGCTGAATTAATTTGCAATCCATCAACAGTGTAGAAGAGTTCCAATTTCCCCATATCCTCACCAACACATTATTTTTTGACTTCTTGATGATTGCCATTCTGATTAGGGCTAGAGGTAATCTCAGTGTAGAAACTTCATCAACAAGACGCCCAAAGTTCAGGAAATTAAAACAAGAATGAATAAGTGAGATGGCATGCAATTAAAATTTTCTGCTCATCAAAGAAAACCATCAAGAGACTAAAGAGAAAGCATATAGAATGGGAGATCTTTGCCAGTTATCCCTGTGATAGAGGACTAATATCTAGAACATACAAAGAACTTAAAAGATTTTACACTAAAAAAAACATAACCCAATCAGGAAATGGGAAATTGAATTGATATTTCACAAAAGAAGAAATACAAGTAGCTAATGAACACATGAAAAAATATTAAACATCAATAGCAATCAGGGAGATGCAAATCAAAACTGTCCACTGGTTTCTAAGATTTTAATATATACTTCAAGTATGATATGAGACTCTTTGTGCTAGATCTACATCTTATCTTTCACTACAATTTTTTATAAGTGACTTCTTTTCCAGAATACCACACTATTCAGACTTCTAGCTTGTGAACCAACTTCTTGCTCTTGGACTAATAACTTTCACGCACACAATGCATTTCATCATCTACTTGTAATTCAATAATTTGCTCACTCACCACTTCCAAAAGAGATCTTCATTTAACATTTCCTTTTTCCTTGTTCTTCTAGGTAGAAACAAAGGTGTTCTTTTCTATGCTTTACTCTATCATAATGATATTGGGTAGATATTTGGCTGCCTTTAATGACTCTCTGCCATTATTATAGTGTATGATATTTGAGGAGTTGTGTTCTGTTTATTATTGTATACCTAACAAATAGCATACCAGATAGGTGCTTATTATTTGTTTGATAAGATCTAAATATATTAAAGCATCTACTAGAATTTAGGATGTTCAGTGTACTATCATGAATCTCACGATAATTTGTAAGTCCTTTCATAGACATTTTAAAAGTTAGAGTAGGTTGAAATTTTTCTAACTTTCTTAAGACTTGTAAACTTCTTTTGTATTCAGCAATTTAGAGTTTTAACACTCTACCTTACATTTAATTTATATGTTTTTAGAAACTCAATTGAATAAGATTATCCTTCTTTCTTCTCAGATGATTTAAGCCAAAAAAATTGGCTAGATGCTATTAATTATATTTACTCTATCTTTTTTATTTATTTATTTTTTGCGGTACTGGGGATTAGATTCAGAGGCATTCTACCTCCAAGCTATACCCCCAGCCGTATTTTTTATTCTTTATTTTGAAACAGGGTCTCACTAAGTTGCGGAAGGCCTCAGTAAGTAGCTGAGGCTGGCCATGAACCCAGATCCTCCTGTCTCAGCCTCCCAAGTACAGGGATTACAAGTGTGCTCCACCATGCCTGTCTATATATAGTATATCATAAAAACGATAGCATATTTCTTGATTTTTTTATATTTCAAAACTATTAGTAAGAAAAAGCAAAAAAAAAAAACAACTAAGAGCACATTATACTAATAAACAAACAACAAACTAGGGACAATATTCGCAACATAATGCCACACAGTAATGACCTTGATATATAAAGATTAGTAAAATATATGAATCAATGAGATGAACTGACATTTTGTGAACTAAGAAATATAAATAATCATGCACATAGGAAATCATGCAATATGATCACTAACAAACCCACTGCATAATGAAATATCCAAATTCTACATTTTACTCATTAAAATGCTACATATATAAAGGATGGGTAAATGAATGTTGGGATCAGGGACACACTTACATGCTGTTGGTTGAATATATGTGCTTTATTTAAAAAGAAGCATGGCAGTGTATATAAAAGATGAAAAAAGCTCTTATCCTGAAAGCTGGTACTTGCATTTTGAGAAATTCATCCTACTAAAATACTAAGTAATGATGTCTATTTTTACTCATTATTTTCTTGTATAATTAAAATGAAAACACATTAATGCTTTCAGCCTAAAAGAGTTATTAGTAATTAAGAAATAAGCACTCTTCTTGCTACTGTGTGTGACTAAAATAACTTAAAATGAATATTGCACCAACAACATTGCAAATGCTTGTTAGATGATGATGGTCATTGAAGAAAGGATCTTATAAGACTATGTGTGGTACAAATTTTATCAATGTATGTATAATAGTATATGAAAGCTTAATTCACCAACATCTGGGTATATATTTAACTTTGTTAGTATTAATGTTCCCAAATATTTGATTGCAAGAATCCTAAGATAGTAGGCTTTCTCAACAAATAATTCTGAAAATTTCCAACAGCACATAGATGTCCAAATATTGGTCTATCCTTTATTTAGAAAACATTTCATGATTCCAATATTTGTTACTTTATTATAATATCCAAAAAATATTCTCCTTACCGTTGGTATTCAAATCAGAAGTAGGCCAGGCATCTCCTCAATGTTAATCAGATTGGAACATTGAGACACGTTTACACTCACAGGTTCGTATCTACATGGAGCTTATTTGCTTAAGCCTCAAAAATACAGACATATATACATGCATACATACATAAGACAGCTCTTTTAACTTATATACATCTCTGTTTTTCTAGAACAAGCATGTACTTTCTACAAAGTTGCCTCAGAATGAATTTCAGTGTTAGGGGCTGTGTTGTTATACTTGGAATCATCTTTTACTCTAAACACCTTGGGCTCTGGTTTCCATAATAATATGGTGGATCGGATGGCGTCAACAACAGAAATGTATTTCTCACCATTCTAGAGACTGGGAAATCCAAGATCAAGGCTCCCTCTTATATGAATTCTGTGAGAGTGCTCTTACTTGGAAATAGCTGTCTTTCACTGTGTCCTCAGATGAGAAGAGAGACCTCTGGTATTTATTCTTTCTTTTAAAAAAAAGCCCAGATCTATCCGATTAGGGCCTGTTATAGTTTGAATTTAAATTATTCTCCCAAAAGCTCATGTGTTCAAAGGTTGTCCCTAATGCAGCATGTTTCAGAGGTGGAGCATGGCTGGAGGAGGTGGGTATTAGGGGTGTGATCTTGGGGACCATATATATCTGTGGCTCCTCTCTCTCTCTCTCTCTCTCTCTCTCTCTCTCTCTCTCTCTCTCTTTCCTTCTCTACTTTTTGATGCTCTGATTTGAGAACCTCATCCCTCTACCATGTGCCTTATCACCACCACCACCAGGGTTTATGCCTTAGAGCTGACCATGTGGATTGAAACCTTCAAAACTGGGAGCCCCAATAAATCTTTCCTTCTCTAAGTTGGTCTTGTAGAATATTTTGGTTACAGAGGTTGGAAGGCTGACCAAAACAGAGACCCATTCTTATGATCTTATTAACTTTAATTATTTTTAAAGGCCTATCCTGAAATATAATCACATGGAGCAGAGGATAGTGCTTTAACATATGAATTCTAGGGGTACACATTTCAGTTTATTCACCCATTCATAAAAAATGGTTGAGTACCTGAGATCAGAAGACACCAGGAGCAGACAATTCAAATCTGAAAATCTTCCCATGTGAAAGGAATATACATTCTCCAGGAAGAAAAAAAAGGCATTGGTGAATAATAGACAGACTGAAATAAATGCTATAACAAAATTATGCACAGTGCTCTTGGAAAGACAATGAGTGATTATTTGCTTACTGGAAAGTGACATTCTTTCTAGAACTTGAAGATAAATAATAGCAGAATAAGAGATAAATGTTGGAAAAATTATCATGAGAGACGAAAGGAAAAACATAGATTGGCTTAGTACAGTGAAAGAGTATGACACATTTGGGGATTCTGTGCTATTTATTATGCTTGATGTATCACAATGTTCACAAAAGAGAGAGGTATGGCATAGGCAAGGAGGGTTGGTAATGCCAAATAAAGGGCAGGGTATGACTTGCTGAAAAGTTAGACATTTTCTCATGGTAATGAAACAAAGACTTGAAGGTTTATATTTTTTTTCAATAGAAATAATCACAATAGAAGCAATGCGGGCTATAATTTTAAGAGGAATAACAGGGGAATAGAAGCTCTATCAGAAAGGCATCACAATCCTTTCTAAAGGAATGAAGAGATTCAAATGAAGTTGGTGGCAGAGACCAGAGAGGAGGCGTGAGATTTGACACAGCCCCTCACTGGACACAGAGATGGAGGGAGGAGAGAGCAAACCTCAGAAGACTTAGCTGGGGGAGACTGTCTACTTGTAATATTACTATCTATTTTGGAGGAAGATAGGGAGCCATGTGGAGGGGAAAGAAGACCTGAGTGCATTCCATTTTCTTGGGGCATGGGAGAGATTATTTCTCTTTTGGTGTGTAGTTCTAGAGAATTTGGAGCTAGATGTTTGGAATCAGGATCTTTTGGGATTCTTTACTTATGTACAGATAGTAGTTTAAATTATATGTTAAGCCAGGTATTTACATGCCTGCAATCCCAATACTCATACCTAGAAGACTAAGACTGGGTGATTGCAGGTTTGGGGCCAGTCTCAGAAACTTAGTGAGACTCTGTTTCAAAATAAAAAAATAAAAAGGCAGATACAATGTCCGTGGGTTCAGTCTCCAGTACATGTTTGTTTGTGTGTGTGTGTGTGTGTGTGTGTGTGTGTGTGTGTGTGTGTTTTAAACCATGAATTATTTAATAGATCTAAGAATATTTAAAATCCAGGGGAAAATTAATATAGAATATAAGTTTGAAAAGCTGCACATTGAGAGGTCAAGTTTACAAAAGAACACAGAATTCTGTGTCCTAAGAAAAATGTTTGTCATTTTGTACTTTCAGTATTCACCCTGCTATCTTCCAAGCTAAATAATTCAACAATCTTCAAGTTGTACAATGATGACTTCCAAATGCCTAGTTATATATTCCAGTATCTAATAAGCTTTACTTTTGTGAAAACCTTCTATAAGTTTTTGCATATTTCTTTATATTTATCCCTTTATTTTTGCAATTCATCCGTCATACATTTATTCTTTTATTTATCCAATAATTGAATATTTATTGAGCTTCTTTTTCTCAGGTACTCTTCTCAGCCCTGGATATGCAATATTTAAGTATACGCCCTCAAAAATTTTACATTGTAGCTAAAAGTAAGCAATCAAATACATGAACACAATGTAAAGAATTTTTTAAAACTCTCCTTTAGCCTTTATTTCAAAATAATAATGCTTATTTCATCTTTATCTGGGTAAGTCCACAGACAAAAGATAGTAATTTGAGTTAAGAACACCCTCAAGCTAAAGAGGAAATAATTTTTTCTCTATTCACCCCATATGAAATCCTGTTCTAATGGTGGGTATGAACATACACGTTTCCAAATGGTTTATTTCTCCACAGAACACAAATTGAGTTTCTTTTCTTTAAATGAAATAAGTGATACTTTCAGTTAAAAAACACATATTGTGTTTTTTTAAAAAATTTAGTTAGTACCATATTGCTCTGCATATATTTCACTGTGTTAATTTTGAATGCAGATTAAAATGCCTTCTTTTTAACCTTAAAGAGAATCTTTTACTGATGATTCCCAACTTAAAAATCAATTCCAACCTAATAATCTTCTAAATATATCCATTAGAAAGTTCAATTGCAGTCATGATTAAGTCAGTTTAATGTTCTTGTCCTCCAGATCTGTATTATTTTTAACATGTAGGCTTTTGTCTTAAGCCTTATTAGTTTTTGGTGCTCCAGTCTTACTTTATTGACATGTTTTATTCTTCAGAGCATCAGATAGTAATCAATATATTTCCAGGTCAAGAAAAACATACAGCATGTTTTATGTCATTCATGCAAATTGAGATACACCTTCCTTAATTGTTGTGGCAAAGTAATTCAAGAATGTTTTTACTCAAGTTTGTGAAGAACAGTTTATGAGTTGTTGAGTGAACTATATCTTAAGTTCATTTGGTAATATAAATATATTAACTCATAAAGCAGAAAAGACTGGTGGAATATCAAAATTACCACTAAGCAACTTTATTAAAAATTTTCATGAGTTTCCATAGTTTATTATTTTACAAACATGAACACATTAAGTCTCTACATCATTAAAGATTAGCATCACTAAGTATTCATAGTTTCCTGCTATACCCAGTCTGGTCCCATTTTTCCATCTTTTTTGGTAGTTACCCCAAACCACACTTGTCTTTACCCTTTTTTTTCCTTTTCTTACTTGAGGAAAACAAACTTATAGCAGATTATAAGCTTATTTCCATTAGGCAGAGTCTGCCTTCGGTGGCAGTTAATGTACCACAGAAAAATAAGCAACTGGTGGAGAGAATCCAGAGATCTCCAGTTGTGGCGTGGCCAATATATATTTCCAGAATGCCCCTCCTATTTGGTAGAATGCAAAGTGGCTCCTTTCTCTTATCAGAGTTGATGTCTAAAAGAATGAGTAGGTAAGAAATTTCTCTGGTGGCTATGGTGGACAATGAAACTTGAATTTGATGGGCTTTCTTACACTTTCATTTAATATTTCTTCTTAATATGAAAAAGAGTTATTTGTAAATTTGCAAGAATGATGTCTATCTTCAGAGGACTCAGGGAAAGGCAGTTTGTTTTTATTTCAGTGATAGCCTCAGGAGCACTACACTTTCTGCCTAGACAGGTAACAACAATAGGGATGGGAGAAGTGAAGAAAGAGAAACTGGAATCAGGGATGTTGGGCATCTATACCTGAAAAGACTCTTTTTCTTAGTTTTTTCTTCTAAAGTTTTATATTTATAAAGGCAGTATGATTTATACCCCATCCAGAAGACATACAAAAGTGACATTTATTATCTTAAGATTTAATGATGCTGAATTTGGTTAATTTTTCCTGCCTGCCAAAACCTTTCAAAATTATGATTCTGTCATTCACCTTGTCTAGTCATTCCTTCCAGTCAATCTACTGATCTGTTCAGTGCATCACCAGTGTCACCTACATATTGATTATATCAATTGAATATAGCTCACTGGTATAACTATAAAATTTTCCACTCAAGTTGTGTAAATTTTATTATCTGAGACATTCTTTGTGTATGGTAATTCAATACGAAGTAACATAATGTACAAATGGGTCACAAATCCACACAACTGTGTTATTATTTATTCTATACTTTCCACCTGATCCTTATGAATGTTATCTGTTAATTCATTGATTGGTCATGTGAGCTAAGTTGTCAATGTTTGAGTAAAACTCTATATGTGTATACTACAAATCTGTCTATAAGGACTGAAACCCAGTAGCAAATGTTTCTATGGGTTCATTACACACTCACTATTTTAAAAACCAAAATTTATCTTATTGGTACTTCATCTTCAGTATTCTACTCATTAAAATAACACGTTTTTATAATATCTAATAAAATTGGATATATTAAGCCTTCTAGTTTAAGACATTGTGCTTTGATTTTCTAAGTTTGTGCTGCATGTGATTTTTCAAAATTCCTTATTTCCTTTTTAGTATATTTCCATCTTAGGAGCTCTTATTCATTAAATGCAAATTGCCATTAGATATAAAACAAAAGAGGTTGAAATTAATTTACGTCTGTCTTTTAGGGAGAAGTTCTTTCATTTCTGTTTCTTGGGAATTTGATAGAATAATTTTTCCTCAGGTCACTCTGTGATGTTATTTGTCATATTGCTATAAAAGGACTAAAAATGACATATCAATTTATGATTGCCAAAATGTGTACCATTCATACAAAGTGCACTTTCTCTCTCTTTTTTTTTTATGAGTTAGAAGAAAAAGCACTGTGTAAAAGTCAGAACTACACAATATTTACCTATTTCACCCAACAGATCTATCCTAATATGCCTGCTTTTAGTGACAAATTAATCAGTGAAAACTACAATTAAGCCGACACATGCTTGTAATCCCAGCATTTGGGAGGCTGAGACAGGAGGATCCGGGTTTGCGGCCAGTCTCAGCTACCTAGTGAGGCGCTCTGCAACTTAGTGAGACGCTGTTTCAAAATAAAGAATAAAAATAGGGCTGGGGGTATATCTTGGAGGAAGAATGCCCCTGAGTTCAATCCCCAGTACTGAAAAAAACACAAAACTATAATTAAATAGCAAATTACTTGCCAATGGAGATAAGAAATGAAAATAATTGCCCATGGAAACAAAATCAAATATTACTTAATTCTACTTATCTTTATAATCCTTCTGCCAGAATTAGTGGAGGAGTCCTAAAGAGTTCTAAGATAGAGAAATCAATGCCATATTTAAATTTGGGAAGACCCCCCCCATATAATGGTGTAAGGATGGAAAAGTAGTATTAAATAAAGGTGTTTGACACTTTCTAGCACTGTACCATGATAACTTACTTATACCCAATGGGAGGAATGTTGATGCTAACTATATATGGTTAAATTTGAGTTTAAGAAAATATTAATTTAAAAAGTTACATAGTAGTGCTGTCACTTGCTTATGCTTCCCAACTGGGTTATAAAGAAGTCTTGTAATCTAGTAAACTCCCAGAGTATCAGGCTGGTATGCTATCGTTATGAAGAATATGCCTTAATACTAAGAGATAAGTTGATTTTGCTATTGTGGGGATCTTTAACATTTTTTTAACGTTACTTTTCTCTATACCCCAAGGCACATTCCCACCAGGGTAGCTGCCACAGTGTTTTCCTCAGCATCTTGCCTTGTTTTGCTGCTTCCTGTCTCAGTAGTTTCATACCTGAGGCCAATTTGTACTTCTCTCCTGTAGTTAAACCAGCTGTTTTGTAATAACATTGTTGGTTTCTCTGAATGGATAGTACAGAGAACAGTTTTTTTATATTATCATAACATTTGTAAGACATGAGCCCTAAAGGATCTGAGAAAAATCTATAGTATGAGGGAACATGAAAGTTTCTCTTATTTTTGAAATATTTTGCTCACATAGAAATGCAGTCACTTGCTTGTGATCAGTTCTGAAGTGTCTTTAAAGCCAGATTTTTTAAAAAGGGGTCTTTAAAGCCAGATTTGAAAAAAAAAATATTGGTTCAAGGCTGGACATTTAATTCTAAGAACAATTTGGCAGGCAAAGAAAGAAAAGAAAGTGGTGAAGTCAAACTTAGCTCCTTAAATGGAAAGGTATCTGTTTTCATAATTAGCATGATAGGCTAGGAGGAAAGACACATTTGACTGGTGATTATATTTTCAAACTGCATCTCATTTCCATTTCCTCATTAAAAAAGCTCATGTTTTAAAATTATATGTAACGCCTCTTAGCTAGATATAAAATTCTAAGTATGTCTGCAATACCATGCTTTATTAGAAGGACTAATAGTTTGGGCAAATTGATGACTGTTGCAGTGATTTTTCATGTCTTTGTCAAAAAACTGAGAATAAATACACTTTTGTTTTAAGTTGTAAATGGAATAATTTCATTTTATCAATTTTCTCCAGTATAAAAGTTGATTACAGTGTGTAGATCATTATACTACTTAAAGTTCAAATTTTTTTTTTTTATTTTTTTTTTTATTTTTTAATTTTTTAGCATGGAATTTTATACATTTCTTGGGTACAACAGGGTTAATTACACATTTTTGTTGGGTACAAACTAGTACAGGTAAAGACATCCATGCACATATTTCTCATTAACCCTTCCCCAATTCCCACCCACCCTCCCCCTATCTCCTGGTCAGTTTAGTGATTGACTTTGATGTGATCTTATA
>PVLC010042648.1:0-13017 GCA_004027655.1 Graphiurus murinus | reverse complement strand
AATGTAGCAAGACCCTGTTATTTCTAATATTTGGGAACCTGAGACGAGGTTCCAGGACAGCCTCAAAAAGTAGTGAGACGCTCAGCAATTTGGCGAGACCCTGTTTCAAAACAAAAAATAAGCCGGCTGTGGTGGCCTATGCCTGTAATCTCAGTATTTGAGAAGCTGAGACAGAAGGATCACAGGTACACGGCTCACCTCAGCAGCTTAGTAAGACCCTGTTTCCAAGTAAAAAATAAAGTAGGGTTAGGGGGTAGCTTAGAGGTAGAAGATCCCTGGATTCCACCCCCAGTGTAACAGTTTGGGATATCACCCTGGGTTCTTGTTCTTTTCTGAGTTTAGGGGGGGGAAAGCCAGAACTGCTGCAAACTTAAGCAAGGTTTTATTATTACAGGCAGAAGGGGTGGGGGGAGGTTGGACAGAGCAAGGAAAGCACCACATCAGAGAGAGAAAGACGCACGCTTGTAATCCCAGGTTTTGGGAGGCTGAGACCCGAGGATCTGGGTTCGCAGCCAGCCTCAGCTACCTAGTGAGGCACTCTGCAACTTAGTGAGACCCGGTTTCAAAAATAAAGAATAAAAAATAGGGCTAGGGATGTAGCTTGGAGGTAGACTGCCCCTGGGTTCAATCCCCAGTACCGCAATAAATACATAAATAAATAAATAAATAAAATCTGGCTGGGGGTATAGCTCGAAGGTATAATGCCTCTGGGTCCAATTCCCAGTACCCCCACGCTCAAAAAGAAAAAAGAAAACCAGCCGGGCGTGGCTGGCGCACGCTTGTAATCCCAGTACTTGGGAGGCTGAGACAGGAGGATCCAGGTTCGTGGCCAGCCTCAGCTACCTAGTGAGGCACTCCGCAACTTAGTGAGACCCTGTTTCAAAATAAAGAATAAAAAAGGGCTGGGGGTGTAGCTCGGAGGTAGAATGCCCTTGGTTCAGTCCCCAGTACCGCAAAAGAAAGAAAGAAAACCAAGTAGGTGCAGGTAAAGTATCTCGAACCCCGCCCCGCGCTTCTGCTCGCGCTCCTGCCCGCGCTCCGGGTGGCGGGCGCGGCGCGGGCGGATGACGCACGCCGCGCGCCGGAAGTGGGCGGAGCTCCGGTCTGTCATGGCGGCTGCCGCGGCGCGCTGGAACCATGTGTGGGTCGGCACCGAGACTGGGATCCTCAAAGGTGCGTGGCGGGGTTGGATGAAGGGAAGTGCGGGGGTCGCGAGTCTGGTGCGACAGACTCGTTCGTCCTGCAGGGGTGAACCTTCAGCGAAAACAGGCGGCGAACTTCACGGCGGCCGGCCAGCCGCGGCGCGAGGAGGCCGTGAGCGCCCTGTGCTGGGGCGCGGGCGGCGAGACCCAGGTGAGGGGTCGCCGGCTGGGCAGAGTGGGGGGCCGGCGCCCGCAGCCTCGCTCTCCTCGCCATCTTACCCTCTCTGTCCTCAGATCCTGGTGGGCTGCGCTGACGGGACGGTGAAGCGCTTCAGCACCGAGGAGGGCATTTTCCAGGGCCAGAGGCACTGCCCCGGCGGAGAGGGCACGTTCCGGGGCCTCGCCCAGGTCGACGGGTAAGGCCCATCCCCTCGCCGAACAGCAGGGAAGAGCGTTGAGGCTTTCTGAGGAGGGCGGAACAATGGTGATAAATTTTTAGGTGACGCAGACCTGGAATGAGTGACAGGGACCTCGGTTTCTGCCTTCGTTCGTTTATTTCCTATAACGCACATCTATTGAACATCTTAGTTCCAGACGCTGGAGTGCAAGGTCTGCAGGTTGAAGTTTCTGTCTTAAGTTTGCATTCTTTAGGGGTTTTCTCTGGGCACCATGATAACGTTCTCTTTAACCCTGGGCAAGTGATTTAATAGTTTTGTGCATACTTTAAAACAGGAACCAACAGCCGGGCATAGTGACACATGCCCGTAATCCCAGTACTTGGGAAACTGAGACAGGAGGATCGCAGGTTCGAGGACAGCTTCAGCAAGTAGTGAGATTCACATCAACCTAGCGAGACCCTGTTTCTATTTATTTATTTATTTATTTATTTATTTGCGGTACTGGGGATTGAACTCAGGGGCATTCTACCTCCGAGCTACACCTCCAGCCCTAGTTTTTTTATTCTTTATTTTGAAACCGAGTCTCACTAAGTTGCGGAGTGCCTCACTAGGTAGCTGAGGCTGGCTGCGAACCCGGATCCTCCGGTCTCAGCCTCCCGAATGCTGGGATTACAAGCGTGCGCCACCACGCCCGGCTCCCGTTTCTAAATAAATAAATTTGGCCGGGCGTGGTGGCGCATGCTTGTAATCCCAGCATTCGGGAGGCTGAGACCGGAGGATCAGGGTTTGAGGCCAACCTCAGCTACCTAGTGAGGCATTCCACAACTTAGACCCGGTTTCCAAATAAAGAATAAAAAATAGGGCTGGGGGTGTAGCTCGGAGGTAGAACGCCCCTGAGTTCAATCCCTAGTACCGCAAAAAAAAAAAAAAAATCTGGATTGGGGGTGTGGCTCAAAGGTAGAATGCCCCTGGGTTCCATCCCCAGTACCACACATATACACAAAATAAATAGCTAAATAAAAAATAGGCTCCAATAGCTGGGCCTGTAATCCTAGTACTTAGGAGACTGAGACAGGAAGATGGCAGGTTTTTGACCTGCCTCCACAACTTATACTTTGTTTCAAAATAAAAAATAAAATAGGGCTGGGGGGTCTAGCTTAGAGGTAGAACACCCTGGGCTCAATCCCCAGTGCCAGTATAAACAAATAGGAACTTAATAACCACTAATAAGGTGTTGAAGCTTTCAGAGAAAAGGATAGAAAGGTATGGTGATTAGATTACTCTCTGGCTTTCTTCCCAGGATGAAGGCAGCTGTGGATACGGTCTTTTGATTTGGTAATACTGCTTATTCTGACAAGTGATGTCTGGAAAGTATCTATAGGAGATGGGTTTTGTTTTTTGTGTGTGTGGTACTGAGGATTGAACCTGGGGGCATTCTACCTCTAAGCTACACCCTCAGCCCTATTTTATTTTTTTACTTTGAAACAGGGTCTCACTAAGTTGTTGAGGCTGGCTACGAACCTGTGATCCTCCTGTCTCAGCCTCCTAAGTACTGGGATTACAAGCCTTTGCCACCACACTCGGCAAGATGGGGGTTTTGAACTAGGACTTAAGAAGGATGAGTAGAATTTTAACAGGTAGACAAAGGAATGAGGGTATTTTGTAAAAAGAGGATACTACCTGGGCCAAGCTACATCGCATTGGAGGTTAAAACCAGGGAAGCATTTTAACATAAGATGAACTTTGTATTCGGTTGGGAATAAATGCATGGGGCTTTAAGTGCTAGGATGAGAGATTTGCAACTTTTGTTTTGTAGGTGGTGGGAGTTACTGGGTTTTGAGTGGAAAGTGCCAAGCCTGTAGGAGTGTGGTGGACTAGAGAGCAGTTGGGAGACTGTTGCCACGGCCCAGGCATGGCAAGTCTGTTAAGTTCTCAGAGCCTCAGCTTCCTCACTTATAAAACTGGTACTCTTCTCCTCCATTTGAGTAAATTGAGTTGACAGGTAAGCTGGAAGTTGTCAAGCCCTGCATAGATCCCAGGCCTCTAGAGACTTCCTTATAAGCCAAGCTGTGACGAGGGAGTCAAATTAACAGGAAGTTAGGACTAGAAAACAAACTTTTTTAATTTTTTATTTATTTATTTTTAAAAATATATCATAAATTTATTTTACATGAACTTAAGGATAATATTTAGTATAGTAATATTTACTGTGAAAATTGACATTTACACATATGCAAATTTTAATTTTCTAGGCTTTGTCTGTTTAAAACAAACTTTTTTAAAATCTCAGTTGTATCCTCCTCTTCCTGCAGCACTCTCATCACGTGTGTGGATTCTGGGATCCTCAGAGTCTGGCGTGACAATGACAAGGAGGCATCCTCTGACCCAGTGAGGTCCCATACCCTGATGGTTGGGGAGGGACGGACGGCACCAGGGCAAGGCCTAATTAGGGCTTTGGGTGAAGAAAGATTAAGAACGCTGGAACTACCTCTTGATCTTTTCAGCTCCTGGAACTGAGGGTGGGTCCTGGGGTGTGTAGGATGCGTCAAGACCCAGCACATCCTCATATGGTTGCCACCGGTGGGAAGGAGAATGCTTTGAAGGTGTGGGACCTGCAGGGGTCTGAAGAACCTGTCTTCAGGGCCAAGAATGTGAGTGATGGGGTAGGGAAGTGCTGTGCCTGGGGATGAGGGAGTCTGAGGCCACTGACTGTGATCAGAGACCAGATGGGGTGTAGGGGGTGATGGAGGGCTGAAGGAAGTGGTACCACCCTGCTCCCCACCTTCCTACCTTAGGTGCGGAATGACTGGCTTGACCTTCGGGTTCCCATCTGGGACCAGGATATACAATTCCTCCCTGGGTCACAGAAGCTCATCACATGCACAGGGTACCACCAGGTGAGGCACCATTTCACCCCCGGGCTAAGGTGACTTCCTAGCAGAAGAGCTTCTCTGTGGCACAGCCCCCTTTTCTCACTATCCTTCTTCCCTCCTGAGCTCTCAGAGCAGCATGCATTTTCTCCTTCTTTGCAGCCTGAAACAGGGTCTCACTAGGTTGCTGAGAGTCTTGCTAGGTTGCTGAGGCTGTCCTCCTTGAACCTGCAATCCTGCCTCAGCCTCCTAAGTACTGGGACTCCAGGCATGCACCACAATGCCTGGTCTGACTAGGTATCTTTATGGCCAGGTAGGGCTGGGTCATTTTTTTTTTTTGGCGGTACTGGGGATTGAACCCGGGGCATTCTACCTCCAAGGTAGATGCTATACCCCCAGCCCTATTTTTTATCCTTTATATTGAAACAGGTCTAAGTTTTGGAGTGTCTCACTAGGTAGCTGAGGCTGGCCGTGAACCCAGATCCTCTGGTCTCAGCCTCCCAAATGCTGGGATTACAAGCGTGTGCCACCACGTCTGGCTCCCAGCCCTATTTTTTATTTATTTTGAAACAGGGTCTCACTAAGTTGCAGAGGGCCTAAGTAGCTGTGGCTGGCTGCAAACCCAGATCCTCCAGTCTCAGCCTCCCAAGTACCGGGATTACAAGTGTGCTGCACTACGCCCGGCTAGGGCTGGGTCATTATTTCCTTGGATCCTGCATACTGAAGTTTGATCTTGGCCATACACCTCTGCTCAGACCATATATGAGGACACCCTCTGACTATTGGACTGACTTGCTTTTCCATGCCTCCACTCCAAAGTAGGAATATGGAGGAATGGAATGGTCACACTCCCCCAACATGGGGACCTCTCCCCTCAGCCCTGTCCATTCAGGCTCCCGTACAGTTCTGTCCACCCCCATAACACTTAGATGTTGCTTATGTTGCAAATGAGAACGTTTCTCTGAGATGCTGGAGGACAGTGTGCAAGGCAAGGATGCCCTTGAGATGCCTGTCTTCCTCTAGGTCCGTGTCTACGATCCAGCCTCTCCCCAACGCCGGCCAGTTCTGGAGACCACCTATGGAGAGTATCCACTGACAGCTATGACGCTCACTCCTGAGGGCAAGTGAGTGGTTACAGAGAGGGGGATGGGGCTCAGAAGGACTCGGGAGGTCCTTGCTGACCCACCTGCCTCTGGTCTCCTCAGTTCCGTCATTGTAGGGAACACTCATGGACAACTGGCAGAAATTGACATTCGGCAAGGTGAGTGGACTGGGGGTATCTGGGAAGGTCAAGGGGCCAGAAAGCAGTCAGCCTCTGAGGAAGCCATTGAGCCCTCATACAGGTGCTGGAATGCCTGGATTCAAATCCTGGTTTCATCAAAAGCTGTATGACCTTAGACTAACACCCTTAACTCCCTGTGCCTTAGTTTCCCCACCTTTAAAATAAAAATGGTAGTCAGGTATAGTGGTACATGCCTGTAATCCCAGTACTTGGGAGGCTGAGACAGGACAATTTCAGGTTCAAGGCCAGCCTCAGCAACTTAGCGAGGCTCTCAGCAATTTAGCAAGACCCTGTTTCAAAATAAAAAATAAAGGCAGGGAGTGGTGGTGCACGCCTGTAATCCCAGTATTTGGGAGGCCGAGACCGGAGGATCTGAGTTCGCAGCCAGCCTCAGCTACTTATTGAGGCCCTCCGCAACTTAGTGAGACCCTGTTTCAAATAATAAAAAATAGGGCCGGGGGTGTAGATTGGGAGGTAGAATGCCCCTGGCTTGTCTCCAGTACCGAAAAAAAAAAAAAAAAAAAAAAAAAAAAAACGCTGGGCATGGTAGCACATGCTTGTAATCCCAGTACTTAGGAGACTTGAGACAGGAGGATCACAGGTTCATGGCCAGGTTCACTTATTGAGGCCCTGTCTTTTTTTTGGTGGTACTGGGGATTGAACCCAGGGGCATTGTACCTCTGAGCTACACCCCCAGTCATTCATATATATATATATATATAATTTTTTTTTTTTTTTTGCGGTGCTGGGGATGGAACCCATTCTATCTCCAAGCTACACCCCCAGCCCTATTTTTTATTTTTTCTTTTGAAACAGGGTCTCACTAAGTTGCGGAGTGTCTCAGTAGGTAGCTGAGGCTGGCCATGAACTTGGATCCTCTGGTCTCAGCCTCCCGAATGCTGGGATTACAAGTGTGCGCCACCACGCCCGGCATTAAATGTGAGTCTTAAAATAAATGGTTGATGGCTGGCTGGCCGGCCAGCATTAATGCCACTGCCTTTGCCAGGGCGCCTACTGGGCTGTCTGAAAGGGCTTGCAGGCAGTGTCCGTGGGTTGCAGTGCCACCCTTCAAAGCCCCTCCTAGCCTCCTGTGGCTTGGACAGAGTCTTGAGGATACACAGGATCCGGAATCCACGTGGCCTGGAGCATAAGGTGAGAAACCAACTGTCTGGCCCTCACTCCCTCTTCCTAACTCATGGTCTCCTGGACACCCCCCCAACATACACACATCGTGGACCCCCATTCATATTTCTCTTTCAGCCTACCTGGGCTCCTCAAGGTCTCTCTTTTTTGCAGGTTTATCTCAAGTCTCGACTGAACTGCCTCCTCCTGTCAGGCAGGGATAACTGGGAGGTGAGCAGTCAGGTCTGGGAATGTGGGAGCCAAGGGCAGGGATGTGAGGATTTCCTTGTGGAGAGAAAGAGGAGGCAGCTGGAACATAGACCTAGGGCTCTCCCTTTACCTGCCGCTTTACTTAATTTCTCTGAGAGTGTTAACAGTTAAAGTTTTTGATAGAGTTATCACCATGGGTGACATACCCCTAGAGCATGGTGGCAGTGGTTTTTAGGAGGCAAAGGTGGTGGCACCCAGAGGACTTATTTCCCAGCTAGAGCCTCCTTCTCTATTCTTGACCCCTGAAATTTCTTCCCACTCACCAGGATGAGCCCCAAGAGCCCAAGGAGGTGCCCACAGAAGACACAGAGACAGATGAACTTTGGGCATCCCTGGAGGCAGCTGCCAAACGGAAGTTTCCTGATTTGGATCAGACCCAGGGGACTCTCCAAACCAGACAGAGAAAAAAGAAGCGGCCCAGATCCTCCAGCCCCTGAAGACCCTCCGCCCCCTTTGTAAATAAACAGCTCCACACCCACCGTGACCCGAACCTTTTGTGATGGGAGAGAGGGTGGCTAGAGGGTGGGGGCTCCTTGAGCTGGGGCAGCAGGATATCTGACGTCACAAAAGCAGGCCTGGAGCTTGGCACCTGGGCAAGCAGGTGCATGTAGCAAGGAGTCAGGGTCCCGGGAGGCGCGGGGCCATGGGCTGCTGCCAAGACAAGGATTTTCAGATCTCGGACGATCAGGGCAAGGATGGCGTGTCCGAGGAAGGCGGGGAAGGTGGGGCCTGAGACAGAGAGGGTCCTGTGAGCTGGAGGGGGCGGTAGGGGGGTGCCCCAAGGGACTTCCCCTGAAGGCTACACCCGGGAGGGTGGGTTGAGTCTGCAGCTCCGTCGTCCTCGTAGGAACCGCTGAAATCGATTTGGACTCCCCAGGGCGCCGGAATCGCAAGTCTAACGAAAGCCTTCTGATCACTGTGTTGTGGAGGCGGCTATCCATGTTTAGCCGACGGGGTTCCTCTCGGACAAGTAAGAGGCCGTCTGACCAGTGTCAAAGGAAGGGGAGTCCGGGCCAGGAGGGCAGGCATGAGGAGGAGCCGGAGAAGGGGTGACTCCAGCCCTGCTCTCAGACCGTCCCAGCCTCCAGAGAATAAAATTTGTAACATGATCCTGCTCAAACACTCGTCTTTTGCCGTCCACTCCCGGGGTTTTGGACGCTGGCGCCACGGGGCCGAGGGCTCTTTAAGGCTCCTCCCTTGAGGCTGGCCCAGCCCCCTGGCCTCTCTAGCCCCCAAAGGGGTGGGGTCACGGTGGCGGCTTAGCCAATGGGAGGGCGGAGTCTCGCTTGCGTCGTGGGGGGCGTGTCTCGAGTCGCTGGGCTAGAAAAGGCGTGGCGCAGCCCTCTCGTCACGGGGGTGGGGCTACGTGTGGGTGACGTGGCGGCTCCAGGTCTTTGGTCGGGTTTCGGTGGCTCTAGCTCCAGGGGAGGAGGTGGTGACGGCCCGGAAGATTGTGGCAGTGGCGGTGGCGGCGGCAGCGGGCGGCAGAGAGGAGGTAGGATCCTCTCGAAGAGGGGCCTCGGCTGCCGTGTCAGCCCCGGGTCAGCGGCTTCATGGGGGTGGCGACGGGCGGGGGGAAGGGAACCCGGGGCGGGCGGGCAAGTACTGCGGGCCCGGCTCGGAGTGAGCGAATACCTCGCCGTCCAACCAGGAAAGACTCTGTGGAGAAAGACGTGGGCATTAGCTAATCAGTGGTTGCAGTCTTCCAGAAGGCGGAACTTTGGCGGGGGTGGGACTTCCTGTTTCAAATAAACACCTAGAGGTTCCCCCTCCGCCCACCGAAGTGTGTCCCCCTCGGGAGGTCCGTCACCGGTCCTCCCAGAGGGGTTGAAGGAGATCAGGGATCCAAAAGGACTCGAATAGGGCCTGGGGCAGTTGCACAGGCCAGGCTGGGGCCGTAGGGCCGCGGGACCGGGCTCTGGCTCTGTTTCGGCTTCCACACCTCCCAGCCCGCGCTCTGGCCCCGGGGGCCAAGTTGGAAAAAGGACCTGAGGAGGGTTCATCTTGGACCAAAAGGAACCGGGCTCTTTCCCTCTGCGGGCCGGCCCCAGGATCTGCTAGTGGCCTTGGGCGCGAAAGTCGGCCAAGTGCAGGAAGGGCCCCCGGGTTTGCTGGTTGAGGGGGGAGTTGTGGGGAAGGAGGCTGCCTGAGGAATGACATGACACTCTACCCTCCACGACAGTCCGAGGTTATGCGACTCAATGATCCCGCGGAAACGCTACGGGTCTAAGAACACGGATCAGGGTGTCTACCTGGGTCTCTCAAAGACACAGGTCCTGTCCCCTGCAACTGCTGGCAGTAGCAGCAGCGACTTCGCTTCTGTGCCCCCCCCAGTGGTCCTGGTCCCTCCCCCTCCCGACACCATGTCCTGCCGGGATCGGACCCAGGAGTTCCTGTCTGCCTGCAAGTCGCTGCAGAGCCGTCAGGTAAGGACCTGGAGTGGGAAAGGCTGGAAGTAGCCCTACTAAATTTGGGCAGGGCTGTGCTTCAGCACTGCTAAGTGAAGTAGGAGAAGCCGATGGGAAGCTGACAGGTTGGATAGGGACCATAGGATCTACTAAGACACCGAAAAGGTAGGCATACTAACTGGAGACAAGAGCCTAGACTTTTTTTTTTTTTTTTTTTTTATGGTAAGGAATTTCCCAAAGGATAGGATTGCTATTCTGGAAAGAATACCTCAGGACTAGAGATGGCTGTAAGGTATTTGGCTTGGTTAAGGAAAGATTTCTAGAAAGAGCCTTTAGCTGGGAGACATGCACCTTGAATCCTAGTTCCAGTATAGTTCTGCTACAACTTTGCTTTTCAACCAGGGGGAGGCTAGTTAATCTAGTTGGGCCTCAGTTTTTCTACCAGTAATATAGAAAGTAGAGGACATGAAGAAAGTGTTTCAGATCAGTTTATCAAAGTAACTTTGGGGTTGTGTGTGGTACAGGTGATTGAACCCATGGTCTGAGCATACTAGGCAAGTGCTCTACCACTGAGCTACATCCCCAGCCGTATTTATTTATTGACTTACTTTGTACTGGGGATTGAATCCAGGGGCAATCTACCACTAAGCCACACACCCACCCCTTTTTAGTATTATGTATTTTTTGTGGTACCGGGGATTGAACCTAGAAGCATTTTACCTCTGAGGTACAACCCCAACCCTTTTTATTTTATTTATTTATTTATTTTTTGCGGTACTGGGAATTGAACTCAGGGGCATTCTACCTCCGAGCTACATCCCAAGCCCTATTTTTTTAATTCTTTATTTTGAAACAGGGTCTCATTAAGTTTCGGAGTGCCTCACTAGGTAGCTGAGGCTGGCCGCGAACCCGGATCCTCTTGTCTCAGCCTCCCAAATGCTGGGATTACAAGCGTGCATCACCATGCCTGGCTTCCAAACCTTTTTATATTTTTTTTGTATCAGGTTCTCACTAGGTTGCTGAGAGTCTCACTTAAGTTGCTTGTGATCCTCCTGTCTCAGCCTCCCAAGTACCGGGATTATTGGTGTGTGCCACCACACCCAGCTCTTTTTAATTTTGTATACTTCTGTTGGTGCATTATACTCTCAGATCATAATGTAGTTCAGAGTGATAGTGACATACATGCAAACTTTTTTTTTTTAATTTTTTTTTTTTTTGCGGTACTGGGTATTGAACTCAGGGGCATTCTACCTCTGAGCTATACCCCCAGCCCTATTTTTTATTCTTTATTTTGAAACCGATTCTCACTAAGTTGCGGAGTGCCTCACTAGGTAGCTGAGGCTGGCCGCGAACCCGGATCCTCCGGTCTCAGCCTCCCGAATGCTGGGATTACAAGCGTGCGCCACCACACCCGGCTTTTTTATTTTTTAATTTTGAAGCAGGGTCTCACTAAGTTGGTGATGCTGGCCTCAAACCTTGATTCTCCTGTCTCAGCCTTCCAAGTACTGGAATTACAGGTACCTGCCACCATACCCAGCTCCACCCTTTTTTTTTCTTTTTTTGTGTTACTGGAGATTGAACCCAGGGGAATTCTACCTCTGAGTTATACCACCAACCTTGTTTTATTTTTTATTTTGAAACAGGGTTTCATTAAGTTTCGGAGGGCCTAAGTAGCTGAGGCCGGCTGTGAACCTGCTGTCTCAGCCTCCCAAGTACTGGGATTACAGGCGTGCACTACCATTCCCACGCCCGGCCCCAGCCCTTTTAAAACTGTATTTGGGACAGGGTCTCTGTAAATTGCCTCACCTAGCCTCCAACTTGGGATCCTCCTGTTTCAGCCTCCTTAAGTAGCTAGGATTACAGTCATGTGCTACCATGCCCAGCTAGAGTTCCTAGAGTTTTTTGTTGTTTGTTTGTTTTTGTGGTAGTGTGGGTTTAACTCAGGGGCATTCTACCTCTGAGCGACACCCCCAGCCCTTTTTTTTTTTTTTTGTGCGGTACTGGGGATTGAACTCAGGGGCATTCTACCTCTGAGCTACACCCCTAGCCCTATTTTTTATTGTTTATATTGAAACCGAGTCTAAGTTGTGGAGGGCCTCACTAGGTAGCTGAGGCTGGCCGTGAACCCATATCCTCCAGTCTCAGCCTCCCGAATGCTGGGATTACAAGCGTGCGCCACCACGCCCGACTCCCAGCCCTATTTTTTATTCTTTATTTTGAAACAGGGTCACGCTAAATTGTGGAGATTCTCACTAAGTAGCTAAGGCTGACCAAGAACCTGGATCCTCCGGTGTCAGCCTCCCAAGTACTGGGATTACAAGCGTGCACCACCAAGCCTGGCTAGAGTTCCTTTTTGAAAATTAGATTCCTTTGTTTCAATGTAGTTTCCAAATCCAAGTGAGACCTGAGTAACTAACTGTATTTTTACTATCCAGCTCTTGTTAACAAGTGGTCTCTGATTATTTTCTGTGATCTCCAAGAACTTTCCAGTTTTCCTCATTGAGTCTGATTCCAGGAATAGAATGGCAATACTAGCTACCATTTATTTAGTGCTTGCAATGTCTAGATAGTTAGCTAAAATACTCTACAGCCCTTATGTTATCTAATCTTAACAAAAATTGGATGTAGGTAGATTGTCTTTATTTCATAGAAATAGGCAGGAAGAGGAAATAGAGATTTAAAATAGTTTAAGTAACCTGCCCTAAATACCCCAGTTCCTAAGTGGTGTAGTCAACGTTTGCACTCAGGTCTACTTGTTTTTTACTTGGCTATAACACGACTGTTAAATGTCTAGTACTGGATGCCACCAGTACTAGACAGACAGTTTATTGAGCATGTGAGAAAACCTGGAAATGGGGTAGGTAGAACTAAAATGGTCACCTATTGGCATTGCTTTTCAGAATGGAATCCAGACAAATAAGCCGGCTCTGCGTGCTGCCCGACAGCGCAGTGAATTTACCCTCATGGCCAAGTGAGTTGAGAGAAGCTTTGTGGGGTGGTGATATAATGTCTAAGGAGAAGTAGGCTTGCCTTTGGTGGCTGGGATCGATTGTATTGAAGCTAGTGGAAGATTAGTCCCTCTCCTGCCCTTTTCCAGTGTTCTCACTAATCATTGTTTGCAGGCGCATTGGGAAAGACCTCAGTAACACATTTGCCAAGCTGGAGAAGCTGACAATCTGTGAGTATTTTGGGGTCTTTTAGAGGTGGAGCAATAAGCCCAAAAGGGCTAAGGAACTGTACTCCCTGAGTTTTTTTTTTTTCTTTTTTTTTGACATGGTGCTGGGAATCAACCCTAGGGCCTTGTGCATGTTCTAGCATTGAGCTACACCCCTAGCCCTCTGAGCCTTGTCTGTAACCTCACCTTTTATAACTTCTCTTTTGCCTCTGCAGTGGCAAAGCGCAAGTCTCTCTTTGATGATAAAGCAGTGGAAATCGAGGAGCTGACATATATCATCAAACAGGTGAGCTACTAGTTAACAGTAGAACCCAGCATTCTATTTTTGTTTTTCTTTCTTTTTTTTTTTT
>PVLC010042647.1:0-12842 GCA_004027655.1 Graphiurus murinus | reverse complement strand
AAAAAAAAAAAAATTGAAACAGCTGACTGGCCTTGGAGCTAAGATCCTCCTATCTCAGCCTCTCAAGTACTGGGATTATAGGCGTGTACCACCACACCTGGCCATAAAGTTCACTTTTTTTTTTTTTTTTTCCCCCAGTACTGTGGATGGAACCCAGGGGGCATTCTACCTCTGAGCTAGGTCCTCAGCCCTAATTTTTATTCTTTATTTTGAAACAGGGTTTCACTAAGTTGTGGAGGGCCTCACTAAGTAGCTGAGGCTGGCCGAGAACCCAGATCCTCCTGTCTCAGCCTCCCAAGTACTGGGATTACAAGCATGCACCACCACGCCCGGCTCATAAAGTTCTTTTTTTTTTTTTTTTTTTGCGCTACTGGGGATGGAACTCAGGGGCATTCTACCTCCGAGCTATTCCCCCAGCCCTATTTTTTATTCTTTATTTTGAAACCGGGTCTCTCTAAGTTGTGGAGTGCCTCACTAGGTAGCTGAGGCTGGCCGAGAACCCGGATCCTCTGGTGTTAGCCTCCCAAATGCTGGGATTACAAGCGTGCGCCACCACACTCGGCTTCATAAAGTTCTTTTAATGATAAAAAATATTTCTTTAGTAAGACATGGTAGCACACACTTGAAATCCCAGTACTTGGGAGGTTGAGACAGGAGGATCCTAGGTTTGTATCCAGCCTCAGCTACTTAGACCCTGCTTCAAAATAAAAGAATAAAATTAGGCTGGGAGTATAGCTTGGAGTTAGAATGCCCCTGGATTCCATCCCCAGTAAAACACACACGCGCACACACACACACACACACACACACACACACACACACATTCCTTTAAAACAATTTATAATTCTTTTATTAACCTATTTCCTGTATTGTTGGGCCTTTAGATTCTTCCCAGAATTTTGTATAAAAAGTTTGTCTAGCCAGATGTGGTGGTGCACAATTGCAATCCCAGTTCTTGGGAGGCTGAGACAGGAGGATCAAAGGTTCGAGGCCAGCCTCAGCTACTTAGTGAGGCTCTCTGCAACTTAGTGTGATTCTGTTTCAAAATAAAGAATAAGCCGGGCGTGGTGGCGCACGCTTTTAATCCCAGTACTTGGGAGGCTGAGACAGGAGGATCTGGGTTCATGGCCAGCCTCAGCTACCTAGTGAAGCATTCCACAACTTAGTGAGACCCTGTTTCCAAATAAAGAATAAAAAAAAAAAATGGGGTTGGGGGTGTAGCTCGGAGGTAAAATGCCCCTGGGTTCCATTCCCAGTACCACACACACACACACACACACACACACACACACACACACAAAGAAAGAAATAAAAAGTAGGGCTGGGAGTGTAGCTCAGAGGTAGAATGCTTCTGGGTTCAATCCCCAGTACCACACACACACACAAAAAAGTTTGTCTGTGAATATATTTATGCATATGTCTTAGAATATTTCCTTAGGATAGAGTTTCAGAGGAAGCCAAAAGTACGGAACTTTTTTCAGTTCCTATTGCCAAATCTATTACTAAATTTTATAAAGCAAGCTAGACGTGGTGGCCCACACTTGTAATCCCAGTACTTGGGAGGCTGAGACAGGAGGATACAGGTTCAAGGCCAGCCTCAGCTACTTAGTGAGGCCCTCCGCAACTTAGTGAGACCCTCTTTCAAAATAAAAAATAAAAAATAGGACTGGGGGTGTAGCTTGGAGGTAGAATGTCCCAGGATTCAATCATCCTCAGTACCACAATCCCCAGTATCACCAAAAGAAAAAAAAAAAAAAAGCAGTAATGATTTGTTAAGCATTGTTTAATTTATATTTTGTTTTATAACTAGATTGAGAACTGCTCTACATATTTGTTCATATGTTTGTTGTCATTGTTTTTGTTGTCCTTGAATCCAAAGAGGTAGAGTCACAGACATGTGCCATCATGCCCAGCTATGTATTTAGTTTTTTTTTTTTTTTTTTTTTTTGTGGCACTGAGGATTGAACACTGGCATTTTACCTCTGAGCTACACCCCTCACCCCTAGCCCAATCTTATTTCTTTTTTTTTTTTTTTTTTTGCGGTACTGGGGATTGAACTCAGGGGCATTCTACCTTCGAGCTATACCCCCAGCCCTATTTTTTTATCTTTATTTTGAAACAGGTCTCACTAAATTACGGAGTGCCTCACTAGGTAGCTGAGGCTGGCTGAGAACCCGGATCCTCTGCTCTGAGCCTCCCAAATGCTGGGATTACATGCGTGCCCCGCCGGCTTTTTTATTTCTTATTTAGAAACAGGGTTTCACAATGTTGCGGAGGGCCTAGCTAAGTTGCCAAGGCTGGCTTTGAACCTGGCATCCTCCCATCTCAGCCTCCCAACTACTGGGATTACAAGCTTGCCCCACCACATATGGCTATTGTGTTTAGTATTTTTAAAAGATAAGGGGATGGGGCAGGTTGGAAGCCAGCCTTGGGAACTTAGCTAGTCCCTCTGCAACTTAGTGAAACCCTGTTTTCAAGGACAGCCTCAGCAACATAGTGAGACTCTCAGCATCCTAGCAAGAACTTGTTTCAAAACAAAAAGTAAAAAAGAGAGAGCTCGGCATGGTGGTGTATGCTTGTAATCCCAGTACTTGGGAGGTTGAGACAGGAGTATTACAGGTTTGAGGACAGCCACAGCAAGTAGTGAGACTGTCATCAACCTAGTGAGACCTTTTTCCCAAATAAGAAATAAAATGGACTGGGGGTGTAGCTCGAAGGTAGAATGCCTCTGGGTTCAATCCCCAGTACCACACACACACAAATAAAATAAAATAAATAAATAATAAAAAATAAATAAATAAAGGGCTTAGAGGTAGAATGCCCCAGAGCTCAATCCCCAGTTTATATAAATAATTTCAATAAACTTTAGAAGATAGGAAGATGGAGACATGGCAACTCATTTTGTCAAGCAGGGAAAAGTGAAATTTGAGCTGGACGTGGTGGTGCGCGCTTGTAATCCCAGCATTTGGGAGGCTGAGACCGGAGGATCCGGGTTCTCGGCCAGCCTCAGCTACTTAGTGAGGCCCTCTGCAACTTAGTGAGACCCTGTTTCAAAATAAAAAATAAAAAATAGGGCCGGGCGTGGTGGCGCATGCTTGTAATCCCAGCATTCGGGAGGCTGAAACCGGAGGATCCGGGTTCGCGGCCAGCCTCAGCTACCTAGTGAGGCACTCGGCAACTTAGTGAGACCCGGTTTCAAAATAAAGAATAAAAAATAGGACTGGGGGTGTAGCTCAGAGGTAGAATGCCCCTGAGTTCAATCCCCAGTACCGCAAAAAAAATAAATAAATAAATAAAATAAATAAATAAATAAAAAATAGGGCTGGGGATGTAGCTCGGAGGTAGAATGCCCCTGAGTTCAATCCCCAGTACCGCAAAAAAAAAAAAAAAAAGAAAAAAAAAAAAGAAAAGTGAAATTTGGGGGGAATCAGGTATGATTGCCACCAGAAATGACCAATTTGCCTGGAATGATCTCTGAGAAGCTCAGCACTTGAAGGAGGGTGTAGTGAGCTTGGGTCTGGTGTGGAAGGAGTGGTTGGGAGTCCCTGTTCAGGGCAGTTGGGCCCCTCGCTGCTCCTGATTCTCTCCTTCCTCCACACTGGCTTCCAGTCCCTTCCACCAAAACAGAAACGGTGGCTTCTCTTTCCCAAAGAGGTTTTTGGAGTCAGAGACATCAAACCCAAGATAAGGCAGTGAGACAGCTCCAAGCTGAGAACGCAGCATTAATAAGTAAAGTGCACTCTCGGTGATGTGGTGCTGGTAGCTTCGGCTCGTGCTGGGCCTCTGGAGGGCCAGCGGTCAGGGTTAGCTAGGAGGTAATTCATACAAAGACAGCATTGCGAATACTCATAGAGATGTGGAAGCCAGCCTGCTTGGGTTCAAATTGCCAGTAAATAAGCCGTGTAAGCTTTACTCTACCTCTCTGTGCATCCGTTTGCTCACAATGCAGGTGGTGGTAACAGTACTATACTCATAGAGATCACTGAGTATTAAATGAGTCAGTACATAGAAATGATGAGAAGGTGACCTATGGGTAGCGACTATTATTATCATTATCACTATTCTCTGGAAAACATAGCCTAGAGAAAGAAAAACTGATATTGGCTATCCTCCTCAAATAAAGGCTGTCTCACCACCTGATCATCCCAGAGCAAAGAACCAGAGCTGATGAGGCCTGAGATACACACAGAGCTGCTGGAATCATTATATTTTTATTTTTATTTTGTGTGTGTGTGTGTGTGTGTGTATGTGGTGCTGGGAATGGAACTCAGGGGCCTTCTACCTCCAAGTTACACCTTCAGCCCTATTTTATTCTTTTTTTTTTTGGTACTGGGGATTGAACTCAGGGGCATTCTACCTCCGAGCTACACCCCCAGCCCTCTTTTTTTTTTATTCTTTATTTTGAAACCGAGTCTCACTAAGTTGCGGAGTGCCTCACTAGGTAGCTGAAGCTGGCCTCGAACCCAGATCCTCCGGTCTCAGCCTCCCAAATGCTGGGATTACAAGCGTGTGCCACCACGCCCGGCTTATTATTCTTTTATTTTGAAACAGGGTCTCACTAAGTTGCTGAGGCTGGCTGTGATCTTGCGATCCTCCTGTCTTCAGCCTCCCAAGAACTGTGATTACAAGTATTCACCACCATGTCTGGCTTTGCTAAAAATCATTTTTAATTAATTAATTTATTTATACTGGGGGTTGAACCCAGGGACCTCTGAGCGACACACGCCCAGCCCTATTTTAATTTTATTTATTTATTGTGGCACTAGGGATTGAACTCAGGGGCATTCTACTTCTGAGCTACACCCCTAGCCCTATTTTTTATTCTTTATTTTGAAACAGGGTCTCACTAAGTTGTGGAGTGCCTCACTAGGTAGCTGAGGCTGGCCGCGAACCCAGATCCTCCGGTCTCAGCCTCCCAAGGACTGGGATTACAAGCGTGGGCCACCATGCCCGGCTCTTAATTTTTATTTTGAAACAAGGTCTCGCTAGGTTGATGAGAGTCTCACTACTTGCTAAAATGTCCTCGAGCCTGTGATCCTCCTGTCTCAGCCTCCCAAGTACTGGAATGAAAGGCTTGTACCACCAAGCCTGGCTTGCTAAAATCTTTTAATGCTTAATGTTTTGATATGAATGACTGGATTTCAGTTTGAAAGGGAGGGACAAAACAAGCTAACAGAAAATATATATATAAACATGGGAGAAACAGAGGAAATAAAAACACACAAGAGAACCTGAGTGATAAAAGATGTTGCATCCATGAAACAAGTTAGGGGTTTTTGCTTGTTTATTTATTCAGCAATCTATTTTTACGGTACTGGGGACTGAACTCAGGGATTTGTACATGCTAAGCAGGTATTCTGCTCACATCCCCAACCCTACTATTTATTTATTTATTTATTTATTTATTTATTTATTTATTTATTTATTTATTTATTTATTTATTTTACTAGAGATTGAACCCAGGAGCATTCTACCTCTGAGCTATACCTCAGCCCTTTTTATTTTGAAACAGGACCTCACTAAGTTGCTGAGGGCCTCGCTAAGTTGCTGACGCAAGCCTTGAACCTGTGATCTTCCCAAGTACTGGAATTACAGGCGTGTACCACCACGCCTAACTTTTTATTTTTTGCGGTACTGGGGATTGAACTCGGGCATTCTATCTCCGAGCTATACCCCCAGCCCTATTTTTTATTCTTCATTTTGAAACCGAGTCTCACTAAGTTGCGGAGTATTTCACTGGGTAGCTGAGGCTGGCCTCAAACTCTGGTCTCAGCCTCCTGAATGCTGGGATTACAAGCATGCACCACCACGCCTGGCTTTTTTTTTTTTTTTTTTTTTTTGTGATACCAAGGATTGAATCCAGGGGCATTCTACTTCCGAGCCATATCCCCAGCCCTATTTTATTTTTATTTTGAAACAGGATCTCACTAGGTTGTTGAGAGCCTCGCTAAATTGCTGAAGCTGGCTTTGAACCTGTGATCCTCCTGTCTTAGCCTCCTAAGTACTGGGATTACAAGTGTGAGCCACCACACTCGGTTTATTTTTTTATTTTTGAGACAGGTTCTTACTAAGTTTCCCATGCTGGCTTCAAATTTGTGATACTTCTTCCTCAGCCTCCCGAATGGCTGGGATTCCAAAGTGTACCACCATGCTTACTTATTTATGTATTTATATTTTATGTTATGTTATTTATTTGTTGTGGTACTGGGGAGTGAACCCAGGGGTATTCTACCTCTGAGCTACATCCCCAATCCTATATTAATTTTTAATTTGAAACAATCTCACTAAATTGCTGAGACTGACCTGGAACCTGCCATCCTCCTGTTTCAGCCTCCCAAGTACTGGGAATACAGGTATGTGCCACTATGTCCACCTGTTTTTACTTTTTGAGACTAGGTCTCCCTCTATTGCTCAGGTTGGCCTTGAACTCCTGGGCTCAAGCAATCCTCCTGCCTCAACCTCCTGAGTAGCTGGGATCATGGGTGTGTGCCACTGTGTCCAGCAAGATGGGAGTTTTTAATAAAAGAGCAACCAGAGAAGGGGAAAGAACTTTGAAGAACTTAAATATGATAGTATAACTAAAGATTCCATAGAAGATTACAGTTATAAAATCAGAGAGAGTCCTGTGATTTGGGTAGGAGTGGGGGAGACTTGTCAAACATTAAGACATTGTAGACAAAACAGACACAAATGACTTTTGTTTTTGTGTCCCCAATCAAAAAAAAAAAAAAAAGAGCCGGGCGTGGTGGCGCACGCTTGTAATCCCAGCATTCGGGAGGCTGAGACCGGAGGATCCGGGTTCAAGGCCAGCCTCAGCTACCTAGTGAGGCACTCCGCAACTCAGTGAGACTCGGTTTCAAAATAAAGAATAAAAAATGGGGCTGGGGGTATAGCTCGGAGGTAGAATGCCCCTGAGTTCAATCCCCAGTACCGCCAAAAAAAAAAAAAAAAAAAAAAAAAAAAAGAAAGCTTAGGAAGCTAATCACAACCTCTGATTTGCAATCAAACCACTTTTCATGTGGGCAGCTGTATAATGAATGCCAGTTATTGCTGGCAGTTAGAATGTTTGCAATAATGGAAATGTAAAATAGCCATTGTCAAACACTTGGAAAAGAAGTATACCAGGGGAGAGTGAAAGTCTCTGTCAGGCCATGTATTTATTGATCCATCCATCAATCTATCCTTTCTTCTCTCTTGCTTTTCTTTTTGTGTGGTACTGCAAATTGAATCCAGGGATGTTATACCTTCAAGCTACACCCCCAGCCCTTTTCATTTTTCATCTTGAAATAGGGTCTCGCTAAGTTGTTGAGTGTGTCTCTACGTTGCTGAGGCTGTCCTCAAACCTGTGATCCTTCTGCCTCATTCTCCCAAGTACTGGAATTACACATGTGTACCACCATGCCTAGCATCTTCTCTCTCTAACACCCAGAAAGTAGCTGCCTGGGTATCTCCATATTGTTTAGCCAAATGAGACTATGGTGGTGCAAGGGAGGCTGAGACAGGAGGATCTCAGGTTCGAGGCCAGCCTCAGCAAGTAGTGAGACTCTTATCAAGCTAGTGAGATCTTGTTTCAAAATAAAAATAAAATAGGGCTGGGGGTTTAGCTCAGAGGTAGAATGTCCCTGGGTTCAATTCCCAGTACTCCCCCTCCCAACATACACAGTTGCTTTTCTTGCTCTTTAAGTAATTTTGTAGGATAAACCAAATTTGAAATAAATTCCTTTCTTCAAAATGCTCTCTTCCAGCCTTACAATGATCAACTTTCCCCCTCTCTTCCTAGGCAGGGAAAGTCATTCCCATTGGAGACAGAGTTGCGACCTGCTTTACTGAGAAACTTCCTAGGGTGAGTGCTTGTAATATACCTTTTTGTGTCTGTTTTTGCCTTGTAGGAATATTACTGTAGAAAGGACTTAGAGGTGAGTTTTGCTAAAAATACACTGACTCTGCACCCGGACCTGTGAATATAAAATACTTGGCATCTCCGCCTCCATTTTGTATGTCTCTTTTGCTCTGAGTCATTTACCTTGGATTCCAGAAACAACAGCTCTGATTAAAAAACGACTGGACAAGAGTTAAAAACAACCCCTCTGCAACAGGGACTTTCTCATCACAGTTGATAAGACCCTGCCTGGCCAACCCTGAGATGAATGATTGATCTGACCAGCGTTGCCCAAGACTGCTTCACTGTGCGTACCCCTTGTCTGTAGATCAGTACACCCAAAGACAGGGCCACAAGTGCTGGTCCCCTTGTCTTCTGTGTATAGCTACGGCAATTCAAGCTCCTTTTCTGCTTTTTATCATTACTTTTCTACTTGGTTTTGGAGGTGAAACTTGATTTGTTGGGAACCCCAGAGTTGGGCCTCTGGTCTAGGACTCCAGTAACATTAAGAAATAGACAATTCTCTCAACATTCCTTATGAAAGCTGTATAGTGTGTGTGTGTGTGTGTGTGTGTGTGTGTGTGTGTGTGTGTGTGTGTGTATTGCTGGGGATTGAAACCAGGGGCATTCTACCTCTGCGCTATACACCATCCTTATTTTATTTTTTATTTGGAAACAGGGTCTCACTAAGTTGCAGGGTGGGCTCACTAAGTTGGTGAGGCTGGCTTTGTACCTGCAATCCTTCCTGCCTCAGCTTCCCAAACACTGGGATTATAGGCGTGCCACCATGCCCAGCTCACTCTATGAATTTAATGTGGTCAATTTGGAATCTGTACTGTATTTTGAGGTCTTCTCTTGATTTTGTCCAACTATGTGAGATAACTCCAGGGTTACAGTTTCTTATTTTTTTTAAGCTTTTACAAAAAACACAAGAAATTACATTTATTTTGGTAAATAAATGTAATTTATTTATTGGATACTTGCCAGTTGTTTTCTTAGATCTTTGGGAGGTGGATACAGGGATTGAACCCAGGGGCATTCTGCTTCTGAGCCCTATTTTATTTTTTAATTCTGAAACAGGATTTCACTTAATTGCTGAGGGCTTTGCTATATTGCTGAGGCTGGCCACAAACCGGTGATCCTCCTGTCTTAGCCTCCTAAGTACTGATATTACAGGCATATGCTACAACACCCAGCCCCTAGTTTTCTAAATATAACTTCTTTTTTTGTTGTTTTGCGGTACTGAGGATTGAACCCAGGGGCATTCTACCTCCGAGCGATACCCCCAGTCCTATTTTTTATTCTTTATTTTGAAACAGGGTCTCACTAAGCTGCGGAGTGCCTCACTAGATAGCTGAGGCTGGCTGCGAACCCAGATCCTCCAGTCTCAACCTCCCAAATGCTGGGATTACAAGTGTTCACCACTATGCCCAGCTTTAAATATAACTTCTAAGACATACTATTTCCATAAAGAGATAAATTTCATGGTAAATTTAATTATTTGGGCTGTAATTTCCCATGTTTTTACCACATTCATCAATTAATGGTGCTCATGGATTGGTATAGATGAATTCTTTTAATATTTTAAAATTTGCATTTAATAATTCCATTTTCTTGTGTTACTCTTTGTAGCTGATTACTCCACCTGAAGCAAAAAAGTTTTTCAACTACCGCTATCCGCCTCCTGGAGCAGAAAGAATATTTTACGGCAGAGCAAATGATCCCCAAATTGCACCTTATTTGACACATGGAATAAGATCTAAAACGTCAGTATCGGTAATTTCTCTTTTTTCCCTCGATATTACCAAAATTAAATGTCTGGGGTGTCCACTGTTTGACTGCCAGTATTCCGGAGAGCTCAGGTTTATTCAAGGTCGGCCCTGAAGAAGCGAGAGGGGGTCAATCCTGGAAGGTCTCTTCCTGCACTGGGGCAAAGGGTGCTTGTGGGGAGGGAGGAGATCGTGAGCTGCAGGCTGGGTGCGTTCTTCATCGAGGGAGAAGAGCATCCATAGATTTTGACCTCCTGAGGCTGGTTACTAAGGAAGGGAGGAAGGGTGTTACAAAGGCCTTCTGGGTTCTGTGAATCTAAAGAAAGGCTTAGTGGTTAATATCTAGGTGGAACTTCTCTTTAGCCACAGGACTGGGGAGGGGTGGGGAAAGCAAAGGACGATTACAACGGAGCCCCTCTTACACCCGTACGTTGTTGTTGTTGTTATTATTATTATTATTATTATTATTATTATTATTGCGGTACTAGGGATTGAACTCAGGGGCGTTCTACCTCCAAGCTACACCCCCAGCCCTATTTTTTATTCTTTATTTTGAAACCGGGTCTCACTAGGTTGTGGAGTGCCTCACTAAGTAGCTGAGGCTGGCCACGAACCCGGATCCTCCGATCTCAGCCTCCCGAATGCTGGGATTACAAGCATGGGCCACCATGCCTGGCTCATTCCCACTTTAAAAAAAAAAAAATTTTTGAAACAGGGTCTCACTAAGTTGTTTTGTGCCTTGCTAAGTTGCTGAGTGAGGCTGGTCTCAAACCTGCTATCGTCCTGTCTCAGTCTCCCAAGTACTGGGATTATTGGTGTGCACCACCATGCCCAGCTTCCACTTCTCTTGAATATTTGAGTCAGGTAACCTGGGAGCTCCCTTTTCAGTCTTCTAGCCCCATTGAAACCATTTAACTCCTTTGGTCGTTCTTCTTAAGGGCATGCTTAAACTTCATAGTACCAATTTGATAGTTTAGTTGAAGATGAACAAAGCTAATTATGACAATAAAATATTTCTCTCATTTTCTCCTCTTTCTCTGGCTACTGACAAGGGCTTTCATTTTTCAGATTTATGTACTTTTTTTTAGCCAAGTGTGGTGGTGCACACTTGTAATCCCAGTACTTGGGAGGCTGAGACAGGAGGATCTGGGTTTGAGGCTAGCCTCAGCTGCTTAGTGAGGCCGTCTGCAACTTAGTGAGATCCTGTTTCAAATTAAAGAATAAAAAAATAGGACTGGGGGTGTAGCTTGGAGATAGAATGCCTCTGGGTTCCATCCCCAGTACCACACACACACACACAAAAGATTTATGTGCTTTTTTGTTGATTATCTGTGTATTATACGATTTCTCTAGGCAAGCGCATTGATAAACCCACAGCCTCTTACTACATTTCAGCAGAAAATTAAAGAGAAAAAAGAATCTATATATTTTAGCAATCAACAGGCACCATTGGGAAAATCACATGATCAAACACCAGGATTACCTGCAGGACTGGATATAATCAACACAACATTTGGGACAGCAGTCCTCAGAGGTAATCAAATATAATGGTGTGTGTGTGTGTGTGTGTGTGTGTGTGAAATAAGTCTTCTTGGAAAATTGAATTAAATGTAGTACTGTTTGTTTTTTTTTTTTTTTTTTTTTTGCGGTACTGGGGATTGAACTCAGGGGCTTTCTACCTCCGAGCTACACCCCCAGCCCTATTTTTTATTCTTTGTTTTGAAACTGAGTCTCACTAAGTTGCAGAGTGCCTCACTAGGTAGCTGAGGCTGGCCGCGAACCCGGATCCTCCGGTCTCAGCCTCCCGAATGCTGGGATTACAAGCGTGCGCCACCACGCCCGGCTTAAATGTAGTACTGTTTTTTGGTGATGGTATAAATGGTTATTCAAGAATGAAAGATGAGCCAGATATGGTGGTACACACCTATAATCTCAATAGTTAGGAGGCTGAGACAAGAAGATCGCAGGTTCGAGGCCAGCCTCAGCAACTTAGTAAGGCCCTCAGTAATTTATTCAAAATAAAAGATTAAAATAGGGCTGGGGGTGTAGCTCAGAAATAGAATGCCCCTGGGTTCTATTCTCAGTACTAAAAAAAAAATAAAAAAGGGTCGAGGGTGTCATTCAGAGGTACAATGCCCTTGGGTGGTTTAATTCTCAGTAACACACATACACACACACACACACACACACACACACACACACACACACACAGATTCAGTGTATGCTTCTTCAGTCTGCAGCTGCCAAAATTTGCACCATGGCTATCACACGGGTCATAGGGTTGCTAATTTGTAATTCAGATTTGCTTAGATCATCTTAAGAAGTCAAGAACAAACTAAAGTCAAAATTGTCTAGAGTCTCAGGATCAGGAATTTAAGTGGGCTGGGAATATCACTCAGGATTGCTCAACTGTTAACTGATAAAGAATTCTAACGCTATTCAGAATTCTAAGGAGTGAAGCAGGTCAAGTGCGATTCTCCAGCAAAGTGACGCCTTGCCTGTGTCTTTCTTGGTAGATCTTCACACATGTTGGCTTCATGGTCTCCCAGGATGTCTCAGTAGTTCGTGCCGTTAGCACACCTCCTTTGTCATTTGTTTTAGTCAATTTCAGTACATTATAAACAGATGAAAAATACTTGGAACTGATTTGATTAATTCTTCCTTTAGAATTATCTGCAAGAGAAACAGTGAATCCATCGAAATCCTTCGAAGAAGTATTTAAAGAAGGAAAGGAAGGACATGACTTGTATGTTGTTTCTCACAACGATTATTATGTGGGTAAGTTTCCTTCAATGCGTAATGGACCTGAGAATATGGGACACTTAGATTTGGGTAGAGAAGTAAAGGAGATAATGTTTATACCATAAAATGCTTGGCATATAATAGGCGAGAAGTGAATAATTTATTATTGTTTATAAGATCATAAACCGTGATAAGTGGGAACATATATACCATATATACTTGTGCTTTTTTTTTTTTCAGTACTGGGGATTGAACCCAGGGGCATACTACCTCCGAGCTACATTCCCAGCCCTATTTTTTGTCTTTATTTTGAAACAGAATCTCACTAAGTAGCTGAGGCTGGCTGCGAACCCAGATCCTCCAGTCTCAGCCTCCCAAGTACTGGGATTACAAGTGTGCACCACCATGCCCGGCTCTTCTTTTTTTTTTTTTTTTTTTTTTTTTTTTTTTTT
>PVLC010042646.1:0-12865 GCA_004027655.1 Graphiurus murinus | reverse complement strand
GGTCTTAGCCGGGCGTGGTGGTGCACGCTTGTAATCCCAGCATTTGGGAGGCTGAGACTGGAGGATCCGGGTTCGCGGCCAGCCTCAGCTGCCTAGTGAGGCCCTCTGCAACTTAGTGAGACCCTGTTTCAAAATAAAGAATAAAAAATAGGGCTGGGGGTATAGCTTGGAAGTAGAATTCCCCTGAGTTCAATCTCTAGTACTGCAAAACAAACAAGTTCTTGCTAGGTTGCTGAGAGTCTCACTACTTGCTGAGGCTGTCCTCAAACCTTTGATCCTCCTGTATCAGCCTCCCAAGGACTGGAATTACAGGCCCAGTTGTGATGTTCGATTTCCAAATCTGTCCTAGTAAGTTGATAATATTAAATTCTGAAACTCATGTTTTACAGCCCACCAGTCTATGATCTCATCATCCACACCCTCATGGATAACACAACTCTATTACTATTATGCCTTACTGGCATTGAATTAAAAAATGTAAAATGCACTTAGAAAAGTAAAATCTGATGCTTAACCTACAAAACACAGGACATTTTATATGTCATTTCAGTAAGTGAACACACTAATCCCTTATTCATACACATGCCCCTAAGCAAATCTGAAGATGCTGAGTAAATCCGGGTGAAATGCCACAAAAAAATTTTCAAATTTAATGATTAGTGGTGGCATTCCACTTTACCAGCCCAATTAAGAGCACAGAAGACCTGGGCATGGTGGCACATACCTGTAATTCCAGTACTTGGAAGGTTGAGACAGGAGGATAGCAGGTTTGAGGCTATCCTCAGCAACTTAGCAAGATCCTGTTTCAAAATAAAAAATAAAATAGGGCTGGGGGAGTGACTTAGAGGTAGAATGCCCTGGGTTCAATCCCCAGTATCTTCCCACCCCCCAAAATTCTTAAGAGCTTTGGTTGATATTATTTCTCAATCTATAATAACAACTATGAATTAAACAATTTTTTACTTTCCTTTGCTCACTCATAGAAGCTTAACAATACTTAGCAAGTCAATTAATGTTCCTTTCTCAGAGGCTATGTGTGTGTGTGGTAGTGAGGATAGAACCCAGAGACATTCTACCTCCAAACTACACCCCTAGCCCTTTTTATTTGGGAACGTTCTATCCTCCTGTCTCAGCCTCTAAAGTAGTATGATTAGAGGCATGTGCCATCACTGGACTTCCCAGAGGATTTTCTTTTTTGTGTGTGTGTGGTACTAGGGATTGAACCCAGAGGAATTCTTTCTCGAAGTAATACCCCCAGCCCAATTTTATTTATTTAGAAACAGGGTCTAAGTTGCTGAGGCTGGCTTTAAACCTGTGATCCTCCTGTCTCAGCCTCCCAAGTACTGGGGATACAAGCATGCACCACCATGGCTGGCTCAGAGGATGTTTATATTCATGTATTCTCAGGGGTGGGGAGTCTAAGGGATCTATACACTTGGACCTGCTTGTCTCTCTCTCTCTTATGTTGTTGTTATTATTATTATTTTTTGTGGTACTGGGGATTGAACTCAGGGGCATTTTACCTCTGAGCTATACCCCCGGCCCTATTTTTTATCTTTATTTATTTATTTATTTATTTATTTATTTGCAGTAGTGGGGATTGAACTCAGGGGCATTCTACCTTGGAGCTATACCCCCAGCCCTATTTTTCATTCTCTATTTTGAAACAAGGCCTCACTAAGTTGCGGAGTGCCTCACTAGGTAGCTGAGGCTGGCCTGGAACCTGGATCCTCTGATCTCAGCCTCCCAAATGCTGGGATTACAAGCGTGTGCCACCATGCCAGCTTTTATTTTATTTTGAAACAGGGTCTCACTAAGTTTCGGAGTGCCTCACTAGGTAGCTGAGGCTGGCCGAGAACCCAGATCTTCTAGTCTCAGCCTCCCAAATGCTGGAATTACAAGCCTGCGCCACCATGCCTGGCTGTTTGTTTGTTTTTTACCTATTACCTAAAAGACTCCCAATTTATCAAAGCAGGAAACTTCAGCTTCCTGTACTAGACCAAAATGTAATGAGACAAGAGCCTGCATCACATGAACTCTATTTGTTTTTTTTTAAGTTTCTTTTTGTTGTTGTTTGGTGGTACTGGGGATTGAACCCAGAGGCATTCTACCTTTGAGTTACACCTCCAGGCCAATTTTATTTCTTATTTGGAAACAGGGTCTAGCTAGGTTTATGAGTCTCACTACTTGCTAAAGCTGTCCTCAAACCTGCGATCTCCTGTCTCAGCCTCCCAAGTTAATGGGACTGCAGGCGTGCACAATGCCCAGCTACATGTACTCTGTTTTTACAATGAATAACTACAGAATGCCTCAGTGAGAGAAACTTCTTACAATTTCAAAATTAACAAACTGCCTAGAAATTTGCTCAAAAAGTGGATCAAGGAATATTCATACAAAAAATTCATTCTTCCACTTAACCACTACTGCAGCTGCCTCCTCCGAGGGCTGCTGGCATCTGCCCCTCTTATCTGCTCCTCTACTCTTGAGCCAGTGATCTTCCTGCCAACTGAAGGGTGGTCCTCTCTTCCTTCTGGTTTAGAACCCTTTCAAGATATCCATACTATTGGTCGTAGTACAAGAACAAAACTCCTTAAAGTCTACAAGATTTGGCACTCCTCCTAACTCTCCAGCCTCAGTTTTTCATTCTGGAAGAGCTCCCTCTGGACACGGGGATTTCTAAGGAGTCATTCTCCTGCCTGGAATGTCCTTTGCTGACTCACTTGGTCTGAAAGTCTACCCTTGCCCCTTGGCCAAATCTCTACTGCACTGTCTCCTGTCGCCACAGGGCACGCCCCAAGGCTGCCGCTGTACACTCAGGTGTGTGTCTGTTCTGTCTCAACGTCTATTTCGCCAGACTTGTTTTCCAGGAAGACAGGGGTCACGGCTGTCTTCCACACAGTGGGCGTTCAATAAACCCGTTTAGGATTGAATGAAAATGCCTCAGAGAATGGTATCAGGGCACCAACTAGCATATAAGAAGTGCAAATTCGCCGGGTGTGGTGGTGCACAATTGTAATCCCAGTACTTGGAAGGCTGAAACAGGAAGATCGAGGATTCACTGCCAGTCTCAGCTACTTAGCGAGGCCCTCTGCAACTCAGTGAGACCCTGTTTCAAAATAAAGAATAAAAAAACAGGGTTGAGGGTGTAGCTTGGAGGTAGATTGCCTCTGGGTTCAATAAACCCGTTTAGGATTGAATGAAAGTGTCTCAGAGAATGGTATCAGGGCACCAACTAGCATATAATAAGTGCAAATTCGCCGGGCGTGATGGTGCACAATTGTAATCCAGTACCAGAAGGCTGAAACAAGAAGATCGAGGATTTGCTGCCAGCCTCAGCTACTTAGCGAGGCCCTCCGCAACTCAGTGAGACCCTGTTTCAAAATAAAGAATAAAAAATAGGGTTGAGGGTGTAGCTTGGAAGTAGATTGCCTCTGGGTTCAATCCCCAGTATCAGGGGAAAAAAAGCAAATTCTATTCAAAGTGTTTTTTTTTTTTTTTTCCTTAAGGGAAAAGGTCTGGTTTCGGGATCGGTGAACTGAGATCAACCAGAAGCGCAGCTGTGACATGCACGGCGAGCCTTTCCATCCAAACTCCCCAGGCGGTGATGCCCAGGGACGCGGGCGTCGCGGGCAGGGAGGAGTCGATCGCCCCGGGCCCGCTCCCTCGGGCTGGGCAGGGAGCCGCGAACCCCGGCGCCGACGCGGACGCCCGGTTCCGCCTGCCCCGGCCACCCCCCCCCCCCCGACCCGAGCGGGTGGCCGTCCCCCGCCAGCCGGGTCAGCATCCGGGTCCTCTCCCTCCTTTCTTCTCCCCTCGCCCCGCCCCCGCCCGTCCCATCCGGGTCCCCCGGCCGCCGCCACCGCCGCCGCTCACGGTTCCACGATGATCTCACGACTTCACGCCGCCGGCCCCGGAGCAGCAGTACCCAGCATCAACTTCCCACTTTGTAGTTCAGACCGAGGCTCCTCCCGACGCCTACATAAATCCCTCCCCCTGCTTCACCACAGAACTCTCCGCCCTCCTCAGCCGCCAGCGACGCCGCATTACTCGTAGCAAGAAAATGCGCCATCCCGGTCACACTGCGCAGGCGTTGTCGCCGCCTCCCCCGGCCTTGTGGCCCCGCCCCTCCCCCCCTCCCTTCTCTGGGCTCACGCAGGCGCAGAGCATTGCGGGTCCTGCAGTTCTCGCGGGCGAGGGTTGGCGCATTGGCCCCAGAGGCTGGACTACATTTCCCAGGAAGCATTGGGGTGTAACTTTCTGTTTCCATAGAACTGGTGGGAAAATGGCGTCGTTGTTTGTATCCCAGGGGCCAATAGGAGCGGGGCGCAGGCGGGCTCTAGAGAACGCTAGCCAATCTGAGGCCGCCTAAGAGCCCATCCGGGAAAGAGGCAGGGGAGGGGAAAAGAACCTAGAGGAGGGGAGAAGGAGGGAAGGGGGGGACCGGGGTGGGGGGGAAGCGATGTTTGCCCGTCAGTCGAGTCCGGAGTGAGGAGCTCGGGCGCCGGAGCGGAGGAGGTTCTCGAGCCGCAGCTGGCCGCCGCCACGGCCGCCGCCTGGACCTGGGCCCGGAGGGAGCCGCAGGGAGTCGGTCGCCGCCGCCCGCGGGAGGGCCGCGCGGCTGGGGGCCCGGACCTCCCGTCCGGGGGGGATTTTTCGTCGTCCCCCTCCCCCCAGCGAGGGAGCCCGAGCGGCCGCCAAACAAAGGTACCAGTCGCCGCCGCGGGAGGAGGAGCCGCCGGAGCCTGGGCCGCGGCCGCCGCTGGACCCGCCGCCCTTCCTCGCCATCCCTCCCCCGGGCTCGCCGCGTCGGGGGGGAGGAGGAGCGGGGCTCCCGACGCGCCGGGCGCGGACCTCGCCGCCGCCGGAGGTAGGGCATCTTCCGGGGCGCGCGGGGCTGTCGCCGGCGGGGACCGGGCCTGGGCCTCCCGGGACCCCCGCCCGCCGCCCGGCCCCGGCCCCGGCCCCGGCCCCGCTCGTCGGGCGGCCCTCGGCCCGCGGGCCCCGGAGCGACGCGGGGCGAGCCGGGCTGCGCGCCCGTGGGGGCCCGCGCCGGACCGGCGTGTCGTGAGTTTCTGCTGACAGAAATGGCGTCATTGTCGGAGACGGGAACTCCGGCGGGTCGCGACAATGGGGACGCGGAGAGAGCCGCGGGCCCCGTGGGTGGCGGGGTGCGCGGTCGGCGGCGGCGCGGCCGCGGGCTCCGGGGGGCGCGTGCTGGCGGGCGCTGACGCCCCGGAGGGGCCTCGCCCGCCCCCGACGGTGCAGGGGTGCAGGCGGCGCTGATGGGGTGTCTTTTGTTTCCCCTCCAGGTGCAGGTGGAGCTGGTGTGCGCGAGGGGATCGCGGTCCCGGAGTCGCCATGAAGGTACGGTTGTTGCCCGAAGCCAGCGAAGCTCCGGGGTTTTCGGATTCAGGAAGTCGTAGGGGCTGTGGCCGAGGTCCCAGCGTGGGGCCTCCGAGTTGTGCCGAGGAAGGTGTGTGCGGCGGCCGGGTGCCGAGCCCTTCCCCCCGAGACGGGGTCAGCTGGTGTGAATAGCCAGGGGCTGCGCCGTGGAGTTGGAGTCTGTTGTCGGCTATCTCGCTGGAGATGGTTCTTCCGTGTAGAATGCCCTTTCTTAGGGAATGCTAGGAATGACTGCATGAATTAAAGTGTTTTTAAAAGGCAAAACTGAAAAGCAGGTCAAGTAACCTGACTCTCGAAACTGAGCCTTATTGTAGTTCTCTCGGTTACGCGGATGGAAGAAAATCTCTCGTTTATTGTGTGAACAGTTCTGTGAATTTTTAGCAGAGAGCTTTTCTGATGATCTATAAAAATAGTCTTATCTGAAAGATTCTAAGAGAATGTTGGCGATCTTTGCACACTTCAGGAGAGCAGTTACTCCTTGTATTTCTAGAGATTTAGGGTTGTGTGTTTTATTTCCCCTTGTTGATCTGTTCGGTCTGCAGATGGTCATTTACCCGGTTGAATTATGGTAGGTGGAAACTGATGGCCAGCTTCTTCTTAAGCCTGTTAGCCAAATGGAGGATAGTGTCTAAGAAGTAGTTTGCTTAATTGATGGAGGAAATTATAGCAATAAAAGTACAGGTTTATCACATTTTATGGAATATTTAAACGAGTGCCGTATTTTCAACACTCTAGGATGAAAAGCCTTAGATATCTGAAATGCTGCATTTAACTTTTGGAACTTAGATATGAACATATTTTTTCATCCATTACAAATTCAGAAGTGCTTTAAAAGGGTAGAGTGCTCACACAGAGGAATGCAACAGTTAGCATGCTAGAATGTAAATGTCATCTACTTTTGACAGTTCTTTTTGTTTGTTTATTTTGGTACTGAGGATTGAACCCAGGGGCATTCCACCTCTGAGTTACACCCCTAGACTTTATTTTTTGAAACAGGGTCTCACTAACTTGTTGAGGGCCTTGCCAAATCGCTGAGAGTATCCTGAAACCTGTGATCTTCTTGTCACCTGTGACCCTGGGCTGCTTGACAAAATAAAGTTGCTGAAGGTATAGCTGAGGTGCTGAAGCTGGCCTTGAATGTAAGATCCTCCTGTCTCAGCCTCCCAAGTATTGCATGCAGCACAACACCCAGTTGTTTTGATTATTTTTAAAAAATATATTTCAGGCTGGGTTTGGTGGTGCACACCTGTAATCATAGTACTTGACCAAGAGGCTGAGACAGGAAGATCACAGGTTTGATGACACCTCCAGCAATTTAGTAAGGCCTTCAGCACCTTAGTGGGACCCTGTTTCAAATTAAAAAAACAAAATACAATAGGGCTTGAGGATGTAGCTTGGAAGTGGAATGCTCCTGGGTTAAATCCCCAGTACCACAAAAAAAGCAAAAAATAATTGAAAAAAAGTGTATTTCACATCTCTTTAGAATGATGACTACTTTTATAGTACTACATCTAAATTAAAATGTGTTATGCTTGTGTTTGTAGAAGGAAGAGCCATAGCTATTTAATATTTATCTACTCTAAAATATAGCCCCCCCCTTTTTTTTTTCTTGTGGTAGTGGGGATTGAATCCAGGGGCATTCTACCTCCGTGTTACATCCCCAGCCCTATTTTACTTTTATACTGAAACAGGGTCTCACTAGGTTGATGAGAGTCTGACTACTTGCTGAGGTGGTTCTTGAACCTGCAATCCTCCTGTCTCAGCCTTCCAAGTACTGGGATTACAGGAATGTACCACGCCTGGCTCTAGCCCAGTTTTTAATTTTTTTTTTTCTTTCTGATTTTGGGGGCACTGTGGACTCCCTGGAACAGTTTGTATTTGCTGAGTTCCTATCTCACTTTTATGTAAATGAAAACATAAGCAGTGATGTTTCAGAAATGAATCTCTTTTGTTAGTCATAAATGTGTTATACTTCCTGTCACTTGTGTAAAACAGTGAAAAGTGAATTTATTAGGAAAAGCATAGATCAAACTTGGTGTTGGCTGAGAATTTCTTAAGAAAATTTTGGGTTGAATAATGCATAACAAGTTCAGAAGCTGAATAAATATTTGGAATAAATGTTGTAATCTGTCACAGTTCCCATTGTAACGCCTGATATATTGTAGCTTCTCTGTAAATGTTTGGCTAGTAGAGAAGGTGTTTTAGTTTCAAACTTTCTTTTCCTTTTTGTAAACTTCTCTGTTTAAAAAACTGAAGGTATGTTGGAACCTTTACCCTTAAAGTTTCATGGTATTAGACAAATGCCAATTGTTGGTATAATTTTAGAACTTTGAATTTCTTTTTTGTGGCACTGGGGATTGAACCCAGGAGCATTCTACCTCTGAGCCATACTTCCAGTCCTATTTGATTTTTTTTACTTTGAAACAGAATCTAACTAAGTGGTGGAGAGCCTCAATAAGTTGCTGAGGCTGGCTAGGAACCTATGATCCTCCTGTTTCAGCCTCCCAAGTACTGGGATTACAAGCATGCACCACCATGCCTGGCTTAGAACTAATATTAAGTGCTCAGCATTTCCATTTTTAACTGGCTAAGAGAAACAAAACAAAACAAAAAACTTGTAATTGTATTGTAATTGTAATACAAAAAGGAAAATGTTATCAAAACAGATCTGAAACTTTATAAAGAACTCAGAAGAATAGCAAGTCTTAGGGAGTTTATTAGTAATCATTAGTACTACAAACTTAGATTACTTCTTACAACTTAATTTCTTGTGTTGTAAAAAATAAGCTGCTCGTGATTGTTATTCTACTTTAGAAGAAGTTGCAATTCAAAATATATTTAGTACTTATTATACTGGGTTTAAATTTTCTTTTTTGTGGGCATATACTCAGATTCTGTAGTACAGTGACTTGAGCTTTGGAAGTGATTTATGCCATTTATTGCATCTTACCAAACACATTTCTACTTTGAAGCCAGCTTTTAAGTTTGAATTGTTTGTCCTATTAGTGACAAAAACACTAAAAATTGTATCAGGTGACAGCATATTCAGGTAATTGAAACAGTATTTTGTCCCCAACTCAAGAAAAATGTTGATGGCATTCCAAGTGTTACATGTTTTTGTAGAATTTTTCTGTAGTACTACCTATAAGAATTTTTATATTTTTTGGCAATGGGATTGAACCCAGCACATTCCATCTCCTAGCCACACTCCCATCCCTTTTTAAATTTTTTTTTTTTTTTTGAAACAGGGTCTTGATGAGTTGCTGAGGCTGGCCTTGAACCTAAGATCCTCGGCCTCCTAGTACTGCATTGTGCCTGGATTCCCAGCCTTTTTTTTTTCTTTTGGTACTGGGGATTGAACCCAGGAGCATTCTGCCCCCAGGCTACATCTCCAGCCCGATTTTTTATTCTTTATTTTGAAACAGGGTATCACTAAGTTGCAGAGGGTTTCACTAAGTAGCTGAGGCTGGCTGTCAACCTGGGATCCTCCTGTCTCAGCTTCCCAAGTACTGGGATTACAAGCGTGTAGCGCCACCACGCCCAGCTCCAAGCCCTTTTTTAAAGAAACTTTTTAAATTTTGAGACAAAATCTCGCTAAGTTGCCAAGGCTGACCTCAAATTTACCTTCCTCCCAGGAGCTGGGATGTGCTCATGGGCCCACCTTGCAGAGAATTTTTTGTTTTTGTTTTTAGCAGTACTGAGGATTGAACCCAGGGGCATTCTACCTTTGAGCTACATCCCCAGTCCTATTTTTTATTCTTTATTTTGAGACAGGGTCTCACTAAGTTGTGGAGGGCCTTACTAAGTAGTTGAAGCTGGCCATGAACCTGGGATCCTCCTGTCTCAGCCTCCCAAATACTGGGATTACAAGCATGCACCACCACACCCAGCTGTAGAGAATGTTTTTGAGAAATATGGCTTGTAACACAAAAGCAATTTGGTCTGTTGAGTTTATTTTTCATACTTTGATTGACCTTTCAGCATCATTGACAACACATTATCAGGAAATGGTGGATTATTAGTGTTTATAAATACTTCTAAGTCTTAATTATGTTAGATTCATTTCCTACCCTTTTCCTAGCTAAAACTTTCTTCTGCTTTTATATTGTTCATGTTATTAACATCTCATTAAGTCTGCAATAAAGTTTTGAATGAAATGGGCCAGATGGGCTAGGCATATTAGAATTTTTAGAGAATCTATGATTTAGATAGTTGTATTTAGAATCTTGGTAGAGGGGCTTTTTCATTGTCTCTTCAATAATCACTGACTTAGACCATGTAAAAAATGGATTGATTACAAATCTCTCCCCCCCCCCCCTTTTTTCTTTTGGTGCTGGGGATTGAACCCAGGGTCATTGTACCTTTGAGATATTTTATTTTTTATTTGGAAACAAGAGCTCACTAAGTTGCTGAGAGTCTTTCCTAAATTGCTGAGGCTGACTTTGAACCTGTGATCCTTGTATCTCAGCCTCTCCAGTACTGGGATTGCAGACATGCCCCACCATACCTAGCTCCTTTTTTTTTTTTTATTTTGAAATAGTGTCTTGCTAAGTTACTGAGACTGGCCTCTAATCTGAGATCCTTCTGTCTGAGCCTTCCAAGTACTGAGATGACAGGTGTCTGCTATCACACTCTTATTACAGTAAGTTTTTAATACATTTTAGTTACTGCTTTTTTATAGAAATAGAGAACCATTGGGGATTTTATACAGGAGTGGTAGAGTCTCATTACAGATTGCAAGATTTTATTGTTTAATTTTGTGGTACTGGGGATTAAAGACAGGGATGTTCTACCTGTGAGCTATACCTCCAACTCCTTTTATTTTGAAACAGGGGCTTGCTAAGTTAGCATAGCACTGGCCTCGAACTTGCAGTCTTCTATCTTGGCCTCATAATTACTGGGATTGTAGGCACGTGCCGTTTCCCCTGGCTTACTGTACTTTTACTTAACTTTTGAAGGCAGAGCCAACAGAAGTCCTGTTAGGTTGTATGAAAGAAGAACAAGACAAAGAGGACACCAAAATGATTTGTGTGAATAACTGGAAAACTGGAGTTTAGGATGAAGTTAGAGCTACTTAATTTTTGCAAGCAGATAACTTCTACAAACTTTTTCTTGCTGAAAAAACTTTAGGTTGCCACAAAAGCAGATATGACTTACATTTTCTCAGGGCTGTCATCCATGGTCTGGTATCTCTCATTGTGAGTGTTCTCATCTTCCCAACCTGATACTTCATCCAGCAGGCAGACATGGGTTGCTGTTTCCTTTTTTTTTTGGTACTGGGAATTGAATCAGAGTCTTGTGCACAGGCCAGGCAAGCGTTTATTGCTGAGCTACATCTTCCTGTTTCGCTTTGGACAGGCTGGCCTGGAGCTTGCCATCCTTCTGCCTCAGCCTCCTGAGTAGCTGAGAATTACAGGTGTGTGCCCCTGAGCCAGCTCAGTTATGTGATGTTGTGTAACATTATATGTTATTCTAATGATTGAGAACACCTAAACCTGGGGCTTTCTGGAAGAACCACTTGTCGGTGCTCTTATTTGTGCCTCTCCTTGAACCTGCCCTTGGCTTCCTGTCGGGCCCTGCACTTGACAGGAGGGTCTCTGAAGACACCACTGTTGACGACAGTTGGTCCAAGGTGTCCATAGAGAACCTTGCATGTGTGAGGTGATTGCAGTTGTAAACTTTCACAAAAGACTTAATCTTTGATTTTTCTTAACCACGGCAGCTGTCAGTGTGTGCAGATAGTGAGTGGTCTCCAGCTGGTGGCTGGAGGGGCCTTAGGTGCCATTCTCGTCAGTGAGCTTCAGGGTGAGGGCTTTGCATCCATCCAGGACCAGCACTGCTTTCCTAGGTTTTGTTGACTTGACCTTTTTTTTTTTTTTGGCGGTACTAGGGATTGAACTCGAGGGCATTCTACCGAGCTATACCCCCAGCCCTATTTTTTATTCTTCATTTTGAAACAAGGTCTCACTAAGTTGTGGAGTGCCTCACTAGGTAGCTGAGGCTCGCCTGGAACCCAGATCCTCCAGTCTCAGCCTCCTGAATGCTGGGATTACAAGCGTGTGCCACCACGCCCAGCTTGACTTGATCATCTTGACAGCAACAAATTGTTTAAAAATGGGTCCCATTTTGGTGCCACAGAACAAAAGTAGTGAACCCACATAGGATGTTTCTACATCCATGAAAAGTATGAGCGAGCATGCTGTGTGAGGTACACCCACAGTGAACAATGGAAACCATAATCTTGTTAATTTTGGAGTACTTAAATGGTTGTAGATTGTGAAAGGTGTGGATTTTGGTTAAGTACGTAATGCCAACAGAATAAAATTTGTATTGATTTTCTAAGTGACAAGCATCACTTTTGCTTGTTACGTGAAATAGAATACTAGAGACAAAGGATAATGCTAAACAAAATATGTTGCCTGGCATGCTGTGGCACATGCCTGTAATCCCAGCACTTGGGAAATTGAGACAGGAGGATCGAAGGTTCAAGGCCAGCCTCAGCAACTCATGAAGACTCTCTCAAAATAAAAAGGACTGGGAATGTAGCTCAGAGGTAGAATGCTTCCTGGGCTTCTCGGTTCAGTCCTCAATATGCCCCCCCCACCCCCGCAAAAAGGAGATAAATGGAAGGAAAAAGAAAACATGTTAGTATTGCTTTTCCCTTTAGTCTCTATTAAATGTAATGGACAATGAACAAACATAAGCTCTAACTGCCTTTTGTTCCTAAGATGATTAGAATATTTTTCATTTAATTTATACCAAAATAAGATAGTGTATTTGTTACCTCTTAAGTTGCTAATCAGAAACTGAGTGTGGTGGCGCACGCTTGTAATCCCAGCATTTGGGAGGCTGAGACTGGAGGATCCGGGTTCAAGGCCAGCCTCAGCTGCTTAGTGAGGCCCTCCGCAACTTAGTGAGACCCTGTTTCAAAATAAAGAATAAAAAATAGGGCTGGGGCTGTAGCTCGGAGGTAGAATGCCCCCAGGTTCCATCTCCAGTGCCGCAAAAAAAAAAAAATAATAATAAAAATTTAAAAAAATTGCTAATCAGTATGTTTAACTTGTTAAGTTTTAAAAGAACTTTTTTTTTTTTTTGCGGTACTGGGGATTGAACTCAGGAGCATTCTACCTCCGAGCTATACCCCCAGCCCTATTTTTTATTCTTTATTTTTTTGAAACCAAGTCTCACTAAGTTGCAGAGGGCCTCACTAGGTAGCTGAGGCTGGCCACAAACCCGGATCCTCCGGTCTCAGCCTCCCAAATGCTGGGATTATAAGCGTGCGCCACCACACCCGGCTAAAGAACTTTTATTATAAGAAATAATTTCCACGGAAAATAAGTATTTTTTAGAAATCTAATAATCTTCAATACTAAAACTGGAGATAGAATTCCATCTTGGGGGGAAAATGAGTTTGTGAAGCCAGGTATGGTGGTGCACGCTTGTAATCCCAGCATTTGGGAGG
>PVLC010042645.1:0-12823 GCA_004027655.1 Graphiurus murinus | reverse complement strand
TTTTTTTTTTTTTTTATTCTTTTTTTTTTTTTTTTTTTTTTGCGGTACTGGGGATTGAACTCAGGGGCATTCTACCTTCAAGCTACACCCCCAGCCCTATGTTTTATTCTTTATTTTGAAACCGAGTCTCACTAAGTTGCGGAGTGCCTCACTAGGTAGAGGCTGACCGTGAACCCGGATCCTCCTGTCTCAGCCTCCCGAATGCTGGGATTACAAGCGTGCGCCACCACACCCGGCTTGTATTCATTTTTTAATTAATTAATTTTTGTGGTACTGGAGGTGGAACCCAGAGGCATTCTACCTCTGAGCTACACCTCCAGCCCTATTTTTTATGTTTTATTTTGAAACAGGGTCTCACGAAGTTTTGGAGGGTCTCACTAAATAGCTGAAGTTGACCTTGAACCTGCAATCCTCCTGTCTCAGCCTCCCAAGTACTGGGATTACAAGCATGTGCCACCACGCCTGGCTCGATAGGGCAAAATACTTTCCAAAGGTACGCATAAGGGGCGTTTCCCTTGGTGACTGCATCCATTTAAAACAAAAGACCCGGCTCATGATGCACACTGTCCGACATTTCCCCACAACACGAAGGGTTCAGCAGGGTGAGCCCCTGTCACCGCTGTTTCCTTCATTTCAGGTCCCTGTGCTGCTGGAGTCGTAGGAATCAAGATGCCTCGCTACTGCTTGTTTGGAGACACTGTCAACACGGCCTCTAGGATGGAATCCACCGGCCTCCGTAAGCAGAGATGGCTTTCCTTACAAAGATTCTGTCTCCCAGCAGAGGGCGTCTGTGGGATTCGGTGTACAAGACAGGAAGTGCCAGGGGGATGCAGAGTAATCCTTACACCAACACGAGCCCCCACCAATCCAGTCCTTGCATTTGCTTTTGTTGTTTATTTTATTCCTTTTTTGCCCAGGTTTTGACTGTTTCTATATTTTTTGGTTCATCTGCAATGAATTCAGGCATGTTTTACCTGGAATAGTCATGAAATTTACCATAGATCTATGTAAGTTAAAGAAAAAAAAAATCCAGTGGGCTACATATGGACACTCTGGTTCAGATAAAAGGTTTTCCTTTTATTTGGTTGTACTAGGAACTAATGTTTTTGTTTGTTTGTTTTGTTTTTTGGTACTGGGGATTGAACTCAGGGGCATTCTACCTCCGAGCTACACCCCAGACTCAGATCCTCCAGTCTCAGCCTCCCAAATGCTGGGATTACAAGCGTGTGCCACCACGCTCGGCAGGAACTAGTTTTAATAAACTAGTTTAAAAACTCTTGGTGTTTGTTACATGCAAAAGCATAAAATGCATTTGCCTGGCCAGAAAAAAAAAGGCTCAGTGTATTACATGTAGTAACTGCTCAATAAATATTGGTGAGATTTGTGGGGCATGGTGGTGCACACTTGTAATCCCAGCTACCCAGGAGGCTGAGGCAAGAGGATCACAAGTTTGAAGCCAGTCTCAGCAACTTAGTGAGACCCTGTCTCAAAAAATTAAAAACACAAAAGGCTGGGGACATAGCTCAGTGGTAGAGGACCCCTGGATTTAATCCCTAGTACTCAAAAACGAATGTGATAGTGAGAATAGAAATATATGGTAGAGAAAAAGAGGAAGGGGGAAGGGGGGAGGGAGGGAGAGAGAGAGAGAAGCGTTGGTAGATGATGTAAGAGCTGACACAACACAGGAATCAGGATGGTATTTTGGTAACTAAAGAAAATCTGATATTAGTATATACTGGAAAAAATCATGGTATAAAGAAAAGAATGAGATAGGAGTCAGAGAGACTTGGGTTAAAGTCATAACTATTATGGCTAATCATTTATCTGCCTAAGTCAGGGTGGGGAGTGGTGAGGGAAGTTACCTCATTTTTTCTAGGCTTTAAAAAAATAAGATATAAACTGAGGGTGAGCCCCCAACCTTGCTGGGAGGGTTCCTGGAGGGAATTGGCGTGATGACGTGTCAAGCATTTTGCAGTCCTCTGGCACATGGAGGTGAACCATTTGGGGTCCGTCTATTCTTACTACTGTCATTATTGGTGGCATGGCAGTTAGACACCCAAAGGTGGCTCAGAGCAATGGACCTGTGATTTCGGGGACCTTCACCTCTTGTTTTTCAAAAGGATAACAGTGTTCAGGCAGAGGAAATTTTGAGAAAATCAAGACCCTGAATTTTCACCTTGCCCCTAGCACTTTAACTGTTTACTGGGACTTTTATACAGGAACCCCAAACCAAATTCCACTTCCAAACTCCGCATTACAAGCTCAATCCAAAACTAGGTCCCAAAAGCTCCCTCTCTCAGCTGGAATGAGAGTCAGTGGAAAAACCCGAGGGGCACACACATCACTCAGGCAGGACCCTGAAAAACAGCGTCAGACCCTCTTTCCCCGCGTGAGAGTACGTCTTATCTTACTACTGTTGTTTTTAAGGGTTCTTTCACTAAAACAACTGTACCTGTTCCTCCTCGATGTAAGATACTTGTGTCAGGAGCTGCTGATCTCTTGAGTCCAAGGGAAACACAGGCGGCCCGATCACAGGCGCCAAGCCAAAGCGGCGTTCCCTTTCCTCTTGTGTGTTTGCAGCTTTGAGGATTCACATGAGTGGTTCCACCATAGCCACGCTGAAGAGAACGGAGTGCCAGTTCCTGTACAAAGTGCGGGGGGAGACGTACTTAAAGGTAGGGCCACAGGGGCAGGACTCACTCGCTGCAGCCCTCAGGCACGCGTGGGCCGCCTCCTGCGGGACAGGACCAAGAGAGTAGAGGTGGTGCAGGAAGATGAAGTGTCCTCTGCACCGGGATCACTCACCATCCCGCAGGAGGCACTGCCCCCAAAGCTTGGGGACTCAGAACTCTCTACTCTCGAGTCCCCTGTGGACTTCGTACTGTGACCACAGTGTTAGAAAATGAGTCCGCCATTCCCTCTGTGTGTAGCCAAGTAATATAGACACTGTGTAGATGAATATATATGAATATCTATATAGAGATATATTAATATCTCTAATGAATATATATTAATATATAATGATAATGTATAATGAGTTATATGAATATCTCTAATGAATATATATGGATATCCATATAGAGATATATTAATATATATTAACTCAAGAATAGTCATGATATATACTTTTAACACATGGATATGACCCCAATTGGGTTAACCCCATATGGTCATGCATGAATAGATATTATATATTTATATAACATAAACATATAACAAATATATTAATATAATATAAAATATTTATTATTCATGAATATATTTATATATATGATATAGATTCATCTAATCTCCTTTTCAAATATAAGCTTAGGAAAAAACAAGAGTTTCTAGAAAGTTTACATTCATTTCATGGAGCCCAGATGAGCCAAATAAATATCCCTTAGGGATGCTTATCATGATGCCCATGTGTTTATAAGTTACACACTTAAGGAAGGGAAATCGTGGCAGAAGTTTTGTGACAAAACTGTTGCAAAAGGAGGTAAAAGAAAATGTAGACAATGAAAATTGGTTGGATTTGTTCCATAGGTTCCTTCGGGGGACTGAAATGAAAAATAGAGATTCATAAAACAATGCACATTTGGCACTGCATATATATTCTGTTTATTCGCTTAAGGAAGGTAGATTTCCAGAGGAGTGCTGAGTATTTTTTTTTTTTTCCTGAACAGAGGTGGTAAGCCAAATAAGTTTAGGAATGCGAATTATAGATGAAATTTTCTTCCTAAGTTAGAGCTATTGAAATGTTCGTATAGTGATATTTTAAAATATCTTTTTGGGGAAATAAGTCTCTATGGTGAGTGAGATTTTTTTTTTTTAAAGGTATTTGGAAATAAAAACCTGTCTAGCCATAATGCACATCACAGAGGCAGGTGCAACGTGCTTAACACAGGCACCGACGGGCGTTGTGGGGTGAAGTACCTCTTGGAGCAGGTCAGGGTGGCAATGGTGGGCTCGGGCTGAGCTGTTGCTGTGGTCTCCACTGGACCTGCCTCTTCTGTCTCACTAGGGAAGAGGCACGGAGACCACGTACTGGCTGACTGGGATGAAGGACCAGGAGTACAACCTGCCAACCCCGCCGACTGTGTAAGCCTCTGGGTGTTGGGGTGGAGGGGCAGGGGACTTGGAGGCCTCGGCTTTGTAAGTCATGCTGTCTGCGGCCATTTAAGTTCAGTGACACAGAAAAACTCTGGGCTTTGGCTGCACTGTTGGGAACATGGACTTTCTTCCATGAATCGGATGTGTGGGTGTGTGCTCCCAGCAAAATCTCTAGCGTCTACTCCGGAGTCTCAGCCCAACAGTTGCTCTAGGAACTTCCACCTGGAAAAAGAGGAGGAAGATGAATGCTATCTAGAATTTGAGATTTCCTTTTCTCTTTGTGTGTGTGTGTGTGTGTGTGTGTGTGCGTGTGTGTGTGTGGTACTGAGGGTGTAACCCAGGGGCATTCTACCTCCAAGCTACACTCCCAGACTGATTTTATTTATTTATTTATTTATTTATTTATTTATTTATTTATTTATTTATTTATTTGCAGTACTGGGGATTGAACTCAGGGGCATTCTACCTCCAAGCTACACCCCCAGCCCTATTTTTCAGTCTTTAATTTGAAACAGGGTCTCACTAAGTTTCGGAGTGCCTCACTAAATAGCTGAGGCTGGCCACGAACCCAGATCCTCCGGTCTCAGCCTCCCAAATGCTGGGATTACAAGCGTGCACCACCACGCCCGGCTCCTGATTTTATTTCTTACTTGGAAACAGGGTCTCCCTAGGTTGATGAGAGTCTCACTACTTGCCGGAGCTGTCCTCAAACCTGCGATCTTCCTGTCTCAGTTTACCAAGGTTTGAGATTACAGGTGTGCGCCACCAGGCCCAGCTCGAGACCAGCTCGAGATTTCATTCTTATTTCATGTATTAGGATTTAGATTTGTTTACTGCTCTTTGAGAGGATTTTGTAAGATATATAGATATATATATTAGAGTGGTACTGGAGATTGAACCCGGTGCTTTCTACCTCTGAGCTACACCACTAGCGCTTTTCTTTTTTTTCTTTTTTTTTTTTTTTTGCGGTACTAGGGATTGAACTCAGAGGCGTTCTACCTCCGAGCCAAACCCCCAGCCCTATTTTTTATTCTTTTATTTTGAAACCGAGTCTCACTAAGTTGTGGAATGCCTCACTAGGTAGCTGAGGCTGGCCGCAAACCCGGATCCTCCGGTCTCAGCCTCCCGAATGCTGGGATTACAAGCGTGCACCACCACGCCCGGCTTCATTTTGTTTTTGAAATGGGGTCTCACTAGGTTGCTGATGTTCTCTCTGAGTTGCTGAGGCTTGCTTTGAGCCTGCGATTCTCCATCTCAGCTTCCCAAGTACTGAGATTACAGGTGTGAGCCACTGCGTCCACCTCTTAATTATATTTTATTTTTTACTTGGTTTTTATTTCTTTTTCTTTTTTTTTTTAAATTGGTGCATTGTAATCATACATCTTTGTGAGGTACAAGCTGATAAAGGCATACATGCACACATCTCTCATTTAACTCTTCCCCAATTCCTGCCCCTTTCCCTTACCCTCCCTCCTTCTCAAGTTCAGTTTAGTGATTGACTTCGATATGTTTGTGAAAGTCCATCACATGCATTAGGGTGTTCCCCTCCCCGACCCCATCACCTTTGGTTAGGTCACCTTTTTTGCTCATCTAAGGTTTCTTCTTCTTTGTCTGGAGTTCCTCCTATGACCCACTTTCTCCCTAGCTTCCGCATATTAGGGAGAACATACGATTTTTTACTTTTTGTGACTGACTAATCTCACTTAACATAATGTTTTCCAGTTCCATCCATGACATAGCATATCTTCATTAAAGTGCACTTATAATTTTTGCATTTCCACCTACCACGCCCACTTTCCTGGAACTCACCAGGTGTCATCTCCTGCTTGCTGAAAAGCGGACTCAATGGCCCCTCAGAACTTGAGGCAAAGCGAGCAGGCTTGCTCGAGGGAACAGAAGGCAGCTTGTTCTCCTGAGCCCTGGCTCTTGCAAGAGCAGCGCATGGAAGGCACCTCTGCATGTCCACTCCTGCATTCACCTTTCTGCTGAGCCCCCTGATAAATACTTGGCCCCTCCCTGTCCCAGGACAGGGGATCTTAATGAGGTCTTATTTTTCCCCATACTGAGGATTAAACCCAGGGGAAATTTCCCTTCAAGGTACACCCTTCGCCCTTTTCTTTTTCTTTTGAAACAGCATCTCACCAAGTTGCAAGCATCTCTATAACTTGCTGAGGCTGGCTTTGAACCTGCGATCTTCCTGTCTCAGCCTCCCAAGTACAGGGATTACAAGTGTGTGCCACCACAGCTGGTTGTTACCATAATCTTGACGAGGGTCTGGGTTTTGACACGACGTTTGTGTTCTCCCTGAGAGGAGGAAGACAGATTTCAGGTCTAATTAACAAGGTTCAGTTCTCCAGAGGGTGGCCAGAGTGTAGAGACTTCAGCAACCTGCCATATGGCCGTCACTTTTGCTAGAGCAGAGATTCTCTCTCACAGAGGCCTCGTTGCCATCGGAAAGATGGCAAGAGGACAGTCCAGATCCATTCTAAACTCTTCCAACCCTCCACCCTCCTGAGCCCTCCTTGGACAACACCCACAGGCACCTGTGGGACCAGCGAGATTTCAGGGTTGGGTGACAGGGGACTAGCATCCTTCAGCCTCTTTCCCCTTCCTGAGGGGCATACAGTGGCACATGGAAACCCAAATCCTCTAATTGTGCCTCTCAATTCTAGCAGCATGCTGTTTCGCTTTGAAACTGAAGTGTAATTTTCCTCCTGCAACCTCTTCTGCTTATTCTACAACTGGGATGACAGTTCTTTGAGCTCATCAAAGGAAGGATCATTTTGTATTCCTTGGACTGCCTACGTCTACCCCAGAATAGGCCTTCACTGAGTAATTAGGGAACGTTGCTGATGATTCTGGGGCTCGGGGATTTGCTGTGTGAACTGCTGAGAAGACCCATTTTTTTCTCTCCTCACCCTCTTTCCAGGGAGAACCAACAGCGTCTGCAAGCAGAATTTTCAGACATGATCGTCAGCTCTTTACAGAAAAGACAGGCTGCGGGGATAAAGAGACAAAAGCCGACCCGGGTAGCCAGCTATAAGAAAGGCTCTCTGGAATACTTACAACTGAACACTACGGGCCAGGAGCACACCTATTTTTAGGCCTAAAGGAGGTATAAGGACTTTCGCACACTGAACCCCGCTGCCCTTAGCCAGCAACCTCAAGAGAGCCTGTTTTTTTTTTTTCCTGACACATTAGTGACAGAAAATACTGAGCCGTGGCTGCCCCTTCGGGAATGTGGACTTTCTTCCATGAATCAGATGTGTGCTCCCCAGGAAATCTCTACCTTCTACTCGGGGGCCTCAGTCCAGCAGTCGTTCTGGGGAGCTTCTGCTTGCCAAGAAAGGAAGAAGACGGATGCTATCCAGAACTTAAGATTTCATCCTTATTTCATGAGTTTTGTTTTTTTATTTTGTTTTGATAACTGGCTCTTTTTCTTTCTGTATACATGAGAGGTTTTTGTTTTGTTTTGTTTATAACTGTTCCAATTATATTTTAAATACCTTATCTACAGTCAAGTGTACTTCATTGATGGTTTTTGCAGAAAATATGTTATATGTTAAATAAGAATAAAAGTTAAAAGTTTTCTGAGTCTGGGGGTATTTGTACCTATTCCATTTTTCCTGAAATACACCAGCCATCATCTCATGTTTGCTGAAAAAGTAACTAAATGTCCCTCCAGGAAGTGGCAAAGTAGCATTGCTGATCGGGGTAAGAACCCTGAAGTCAGCCGGGCGTGGTGGCACACACTTGTAATCCCAGCATTCGGGAGGCTGAGACCAGAGGATCCGGGTTCGCAGCCAGCCTCAGCTGCCTAGTGAGGCACTCTGCAACTTAGTGAAACTAGGTTTCAAAATAAAGAATAAAAAATAGGGCTGGGGGTGTAGCTCGGAGGTAGAACACCCCTGAGTTCAATCCCCAGTACCGCAAAAAAAAAAAAAAAAAAAAGAACCCTGAAGTCCAGTGTCATCTATTATGCACATGGGGATTTTTAACCATTCTCTCTCTGTCTCTCTTTTTTTTTTTTTGTGGTACTGGGGATTAAACCCAGAGGCATTCTACCTCTGAGCTGCGCCCCTAGCCCGATTTTATTTCTTATTTGGAAACAGGATCTCACTAGGTTGATGAGAATCTCAATACTTGCTGAGGCTGCCTTCGAACCTGTGAGCCTCCTAAGTATTGGGATTACAAGTGTGCACCACCATGCCTGGCCCCTTTCTCTTTTTTGATACTTAGGATTGAACCAGGGGCAGTCTACCTCCAAGCTACACCCTCAGCCCTTTTGAGTTTTTTTAAAATTTTGCAACAGGGTCTCACCAAGTTGCCGAGGCTGGCCTCCAACCTGTGATCCTCCTGTCTCAGCCTCCCAAGTGCTAGGATTACAGATATGCACCAACACACCTAGCTGATTTTTAACCTTTGAACAGAGGCATTGCTTGGGTTGTCCACTTAGCAGTGTGGACCTGTGATACAAGTAATGCCAGTGACCTGAGAATGACACCTAGGCAGAGGTCCCAGGGCCCAATTCCTACTGCTCTTTTCTAGCTATCCTCAAGCATGCTAAGCACTTGATGTTTATCAGAATGTAGTCCCTTCATTAAGTGATGCATGATTACGTGTGTGTGTGCGTGTGTGTAAATTACAAGATCTGTAGGGTGGAGTTGTAGGAGGGAAAATGGAGATGACAAATAGAAGGAATAGACAAATAGTAAAAAAAAATACTCATAATTGAAAAAAACACACATCACCTAAACGTGGATCTAAAAACAAAACAGACCCACACAGTCACATAAGGTGAAACTATAGAACATCCTAAACATTTCTAGGTAAAAAAAAAAAAAAAAAATTACAAATCAACAAGAGTTAGATTGGCACAGGATATTTCACCAAGGATATTAGGTGTATTAATAAAATTGATCAGCTGGGTGTGGTAGCACACACTTGTAATACCAGTACTTGGGAAGCTGAGACAGGAGGATTGCAGGTTCACAGCCAGCCTCAGCTACTTAGGTCCTCCGCAACTTAGTGAGACCCTGTTTCAAAATAAAGAATAAAAAATAAAGAATAAAATAAGGCTGGGGGTAGAATGCCCCCTGGGTTCAATCCCCAATACTGCAAAAAAAAAAAAAAAAAAAAAAAAAAAAAAAGAAAGAAAAGAAAAAGAAAAAGAGAATTGATCAGTTGCATCACAATTCTGAAGAAAAATTCTCATTAATCAAGAATTCTCTTTACACATGCAAGAGCTCAGAATGTTTATCATGCATGAGCGCTATCTGAAAGAAATGCAAAAAGAAATACTCTGTAAAAACAAAACAAAAAAATCCAAGTGGAAGGCATGAAATACTAGTCTATTTTTATACACTTGGGTATTTGATCTTCCTAAAAATATACAAGGCCTGACTTTTTAAAATATTAAAGTAATAATCCATATAAGTGTTTTACAACTAAGTAATATTAAAGAACTAATGCAACCAAGTGTTAAACGTGTTTTGTCTGTTTAGTACTGGATATCCAGTATGGAAAAAGTGAATCAGGACTTAAAAATGAGGCAGGAGTACAGGATTAAATTTTAATTTGATGACTGTTGAAAGAAAACGACTGTATCTCTCTGCTTGAGATGAATGGTAGGAGGCCCCTCCTCAGCTAGATGCATCGTTAAAGACAAAGTATTAGACCCGTGCAAGTAGATCTGACCACACCCACTTGCCCGAAGAGCCTCATTTAAATGAATTTACATGCTAGCCAGGTTTGGTGGCACAGGTCTGTAATGCCAGGGACTTGGGAGGTTGGGGCAAGAGGATCACAAGTTCAAGGACAACTTAGTGAGACCCTGTCTCAAAATTTTTAAAAAATTAAAAGAGCTGGGGGTATAGCTCAGTGGTAGAGTGCCCTTGAGTGTGGCGAAATAAATAAATATTTTTAAATGAATGCATTAATTCATTTACATGCTAAAAGATACACGGGGGGCGGGGGGACTTAACACAATTTTAGACAGTTTTGACTGTGTGCAAATTAGTGCAGGCACGGCGAGAGATTACAACCTATGTAATGAATATGTGAACTTCTCACCCTCACCTGTATACATGCTGCTCACCCCTTGGTCTCCTTGCCTCTGTGCCTATGGTAGCCACGTTGCTATGTGAATCGCTGCCATAGATAATTCTTTCTCTGTTGGCCGTGTTTGATTTCTATCCTATGTAAGCTGAAGAACCCACTGAGCTGGTAACAAAATGGGAAAAGGTGGCTTTGTCCTCTTCTGCTTCCTTGAAATGCCTTGGGAAACAATGGAAATGATAAATTGTAGAAGAGAAAGCTGCATCTGTGAAAAATAAAAACAAAGCTTAAAATTTTAAACTATAAAGTATGATGCATACCTGCTCAAATATTGACATCTGGAACAAAATAAGGGAGGAAACGTGGACCAGCTGTTATTTCCTCAGACTTCAAGCAAAAAGGAGTTTCCTTCAGAGTTAACATAACTATCCTGAAAGGCTCATCTGCTAATCTCTGGATACAGGTAACCAGATCTAGGTCACAGAGAAGCAGGAAATGACCTTGTATTATTCTGAAAACCTCAGAAGTAGAAAGAAAATAGAGACGATGCTAACATACTCTTTCTAGGCCTACAACATAATATTCTGTTGGAAGGAGATACCAGCATAAAGCGCAGGAAGGAAGGACCAGAAGCCAGTGCTCCCCTTAGCAACAGAGTTACTGTATTTTAAGAGGCCCGCATGAGATACATTAGCCATTCAGTGCAGCCACTCAGAAATACAATGTGAACCGTTTCTTATCTTTATATTTTGAGAAGCTACAGGAAAATGAAAAATAACACCCAGAAGATTTCTGGTCCAGACGATTTATGTAGATTGATTCCCCCCCCCCCCCAATCTTCCCCTCTGCATGCAAATGTAGACCTGTGATGTACCACAGAAACAACCGAGGGAGGCAAAGAGAGAAAGGCAGGCTGGTTGGGGACCCCAAGACTGGCAGGGCAATGCTATAATACAAGGTCTTGCTTCCCTACAACAAAAGGGAAGCCAGGCCTGGCACTTCCTGGTGTCCAATGCACAGAATTGTTTTTGCAGCTTTGTCAAGATCAGCTGGCCACACGTTGGTGAGCGCTTCTGGGCACTCGGTTTTGCACCACTGTTGTGTGTCTGTCTCTCCTCCAGGGCCTCAAAGTCTTATTACTATCACTGCAGAATAAGTCAAACTCAGGTAGAGTGCTTCTTCCCATCTGATTCTTCTTTTTCAAAATTCTTTCAGCTATTATAGTGTCTTTTTCTTTCCATGTAAATTTTTAGAACAAGCTTAGCTCTGGCCACAATAAAAATTGCTGGGGTTTCGATATTGTTTGCATCAAGCCAACCTATCAATTTGGAGAGAATTGACATCTTCTCAGTGCCGAGTCTTCCAATTCATGAATTTTCAATGTCTTGGCCATTCATTCAGATATGCTTTCACATAGGTAATTTAAACATCCTAATAGTCACATTTTTTAAAGTAAAAATGACATTTAAATTATCTTAATGATATATTTTAACTACCACAAAGTATTATTTTAGGATGAACTCAATATGTAATCATTAATTATATTTTATGGCATTTCTTTAAAAGAATACAATATATATAGAATAAAGAATATAAAATAAAGAACATAAAAATATAAAATATATATTCATTTAAAAGAATATCTTAAAGCACATCTAAATTCAGGCTAGCTGCATAAAACTGCTCAATAACCACATGTCACTAGTCATTGCTAATTATTGAATGGCACTGCTCTAAAATGCCTCCAAATTGGAAATATTATTTTTCAAGGAAAGGAAAGGCAGCTATGGATTTAGTGAGAAACGAAGAAGATCTATTTCCACCCCTAAAAGTTAAAACTCAATACAGATATAAAGTAGGTGTCGAAACTATCTGATGGGGAATTTTAGATAACTACAATTAATATGTTAAAAGCGCTAAAGGAAAAAGTGGACAATATGCAAGCTCAGATGATGATTTTAGCGTAGAATTGGAAACTGTAAGAAAAAGTCACGTGAAAATGCTACAGATAAAAAATATACTAACATAGATGAAGGTACCTTTAATAGGCTCCACACAGGTAATGAAAGAATCAATGTACATGAAGCTAGGACTAAAGAAATTATGCAAACTAGCCAAAGAGAAAAAGAAGCGAACAAAGCAAAACACAACTGCTAAGAGCTATGGGACAATATGAACAATATGAAATGGTGTCATGCGTATGTAACCGGAATCCCAGAAGAAATATTTGAAGAAATAATGGCAGAAAACTTACCAAATGTAATGATATCAAATCATAAATCTAAAAATCTCAGAGATCACCAGGCAGGCTGGGTAAATACACTAAACCACAATCAGATGAAATATTCAAATTGCCGAGAAAAAAAAAAATGAAAGGAACAAATGAAGGCAGCCAGAGGGGGATTAAAAAGGCACAGTGTACACAGAAGAACAAATATTAAGAATTGCTGGGCGTGGTGGCGCATGCTTGTCATCCCAGCATTCGGGAGGCTGAGACCGGAGGATCCGGGTTCGAGGCCAGCCTCAGCTACCTAGTGAGGCACTCCGCAACTTAGTGAGACTCGGTTTCAAAATAAAGAATAAAACATAGGGCTGGGGGTGTAGCTCGGAGGTAGAATGCCCCTGAGTTCAATCCCCAGTACCGCAAAAAAAAAAAAAAAAAAAAAAAAAA
>PVLC010042644.1:0-12865 GCA_004027655.1 Graphiurus murinus | reverse complement strand
TTGAAACCAGGTCTCACTAAGTTGCGGAGTGCCTCACTAGGTAGCTGAGGCTGGCCGCGAACCCGGATCCTCCGGTCTCAGCCTCCTGAATGCTGGGATTACAAGCGTGCGCCACCATGCCTGGCCCTATTTTTTATTCTTTATTTTGAAACAGAGTCTCACTAAGTTGCAGAGTGCCTCACTAGGTAGCTGAGGCTGGCTGAGAACCTGGATCCTCCAGTCTCAGACTCCCGAATGCTGGGATTACAAGTGTGCGCCACCACGCCCGGCTCTATTTTATTTATTTCTTATTGCTGCTAACAAATTACCAAAAACAGCCGGTCGTGGTGGCGCTCACTTGTAAGCCCAGCATTTGGGAGGCTAAGACCGGAGGATCCGGGTTCACGGCCAGCCTCAGCTACCTAGTGAGGCACTCTGCAACTTAGTGAGACCCGGTTTCAAAATAAAGAATAAAAAATAGGGCTGGGGGTATAGCTCGGAGGTAGAATGCCCCTGAGTTCAATCCCCAGCACCGCAAAAAAACAAAAACAAAAACAAAAAAAAACCCCAAATTACCAAAAACTGGGTGTCTTGAAACAATACACATTTATTATCTTCCCATTCTGGGGGGCAGAAGCCCAAAATGAGTGCTCGTGGGCTGAAATCAAGGTGCTGGTAGAATTCCTTCTAGAGGCTTCTGGGGAGGATCTGTTTTTCTTGCCTTTTCCAGATTCTAGAAAACACCCTCATCCTTTAGCTTATGGCTACATCATTCTGACTTTTTTTTGTGTGTGTGTGTGGTACTGGGGATTGAACTCAGGGGCATTCTGAGCTATACCCCCAGTCCTATTTTTTATTCTTTATTTTGAAACAGGGTCTCACTAAGTTGTGGAGTGCCTCACTAGGTAGCTGAGGCTGGCCGAGAACCCGGATCCTCCAGTCTCAGCCTCCCGAATGCTGGGATTACAAGCGTGTGCCACCATGCCTGGCTTCATTCCGACTTCTGCTTTCATCTTCTCATCTATTTCTCTGATTCTGACCCTTCTTCATCTCTCTTACAAGGACCCGTGACAAAATTGGGCCACCCAGATAACCAAGATACTTTCCCATTCTCAAGATCTGTAATTCAATTGGGCATGGTGGCCCACATCTGTAATCCCAGTACTTGGGAGGCTGAGACAGGTTCAAGGCCAGACTTAGCAACTTAGTGAAGCTCTCAGCAAATCAGTGAGACTCTGTTTCAAAATTAAAAATAAAATAGGGCTGAGAGTGTAGCTTGGAGGTAGACTGTCCCTGGGTTTAATCCTCAGTAACACACACACACAGACACTCTGTAAACCAGCGTGGTGGCACATGCTTGTAATCCCAGTACTTGGGAGGCAGAGACAGGAGGATCCCAGGTTCAAAGCCAGCATCAGCAACAACTTAGTAAGACTCTCAGCAACCTAATGAGACCCTGTTTTCAAATGAGAAATAAAAAATCAGACTGCAAAGTTCTTTTTGCCATGTAAAACAGGTTCTGGGAATTAGGGCATCTGTTTAGAGGTCTATAATTATATGTATATGTAATTATGTATAATATCATATGATATAAACATATATATAATGTAATCATATATGATATATGTGAACGAATAAATAATATGCTAGTGGCCTAGATAAAAGCCAATGTATCCTATAAAAAGCCTAAGGCTTTTTTTTTTTTTTTTGGTGTGTGTGTATGTGGCACTGGGGATTGGATTGAACCCAGGGGCATTCTACCTTTGAGCTACACCCCCAGCCCTATTTTTTTTTGTGTGTGTGTGTGATACTTGGAATGGAACCCAGGGACATTCTACCTCCAAGCTACACCCCCAGCCCTAATTTTTATTCTTTATCTTGAAACAGGGTCTCACTAAGTTGCAGAGGGCCTCACTAAGTAGCTGACCAGTCCTATTTTTTATTCTTTATTTTGAAACATGTGCCACCACACCCAGCCTCTTAGGCTTTAAAATGACCTACAAGGCCGGGCTTGGTGGAGCATGCCTGTATTCGCAATACTTGGGAGGCTGAGACAACAGTGCAGCTACTTAGTGAGGGAGGCCCTCCGAAATGCAACTTAGTGAGACCCTGTTTCAAAATAAAGAATAAAAATTAGGGCTGGGGGTGTAGCTTGGAGGTAGAATGCCCCTGGGTTCCATCCCCAGTACGACAAAAAAAAAAAAAAAAAGAAAAGAAAAAGAAAAGGACAGCTGCAGCAAGTAGTGAGACTTTCATCAACCTAGTGAGACCCTGTTTTAAAAATAAAATAGGGCTGAGGGTGTAGCTCAGAGGTAAAAATGTCCCCAGATTCAATCCCCAGTAACACACACACACACACACACACACACACACACACACACACAATGACCTACAAGGAGTGTGATTGTATGATCATAAAACTTTCCTTCTGTAGTGAAAAGGGGTCCTGCTAATACTTATAGAATACCAAGCATAACCCAGAAACTATGGTCACCCTGCTTCTAAAACCCTGTAGATCTGCTTCCTCACCTTATATCCACCCCCCCACACACACACCCTGCTCGATCCTTGCTGGCCACACTGACCTCTTCAATGTCCATACAGCACCCCAGGCACACTCCTGCCTTGGGAACTTTGCACCTGCTGTTTCCTCTGCTCTAGGCCCTTTGTTTAGCTTTCTGGTTACCTTATCTAAGATCTTATCCCACTTGAGGTGGTCAAGGTGGCACACACTTGTAATCCCAGTACTTTGGTACTTTGGAGGCTGAGACAGGAGGATCACAGGCTCAGAGCTAGCCTCAGCAGATTTAGCAAGGCCCTCTGCAACTTAGTGAGACCCTGTTTCTAAATAAGAAATAAAATAATTGGGCTGAGGGTATAGCTCAGAGGTAAGCCCCTGGGTTCAATCCTCAGTACCACAAAAATATATATGTATATTCAGAACCATATATATATATATATATATATATATATATATATATATATATATATATATATATATGGGATTCTGAAAGTTTCTCTGTCAAAGTAGGAGAATCCAAAATCACCCTGGACTGTGGGTGGATATGAAGCCCCAATGCTGGTGGAGACACAGAGCTTGCCCAAGAAGACCTGGGTGGATGAGCTCAGGGAACCTGGGGAAATAGAGATAAGTCTTGGGTCAGCAACCCCCAAATTCTTTCCTTTCTCTGATTCCACTTTCCAAACCCTCTGCTCCCCAATCTGTCCCCATCTCTCCCCAGCATGGGTCCATCCACCCCATCCACCTGTGTGTCCTCTTGGTTCCCTAGCAGTCCCCATCTGTATCCCTCTCTTTGTCTCTCTCTGCATTTCTCTGTCTTTCCGTCCATCTGCAATTCTCCATCTCTCCCTGTCCTTCTTTCTGATTCTCAACAATACTCATATTCTCCCAGTCTCTATGCCCTTCCTGCCCACCACTCCTCTCTATCTCTGCCCCTGTCTCCTGTGCCCCCCTCTTCACCCCCTCCCCCATCTATGGTGGTCTGCATTTCTCTTGCCATATCAGTCTTTATCAGTCTTCTTTGTGTATCTCCACCTCTGTCCCTATCTGTTGGCTCTGGATCTCTCTCCATCCTTTCCTCCATCCTCTCTCCTCCTGCATCCCTGCTCCTCCAGCATCCCTCTTTTCCAGCATCCCTCTCCTCCTGCATCCTCCACCCCTCCCAGCATCTTCCTACCTCCTCCCCATCCCTCCAGCTCCCGGGCCCGCCCCTTGCCACCCCCTCCCCCCTCCGAAAGGGTTAACTTTGGGGAAGGGCCCGGAGTCCCCGGATGGTGATGTCAGCGTGCCGGAGAGAAAGGACGAGGTGGCGGGGGGAGGCGGAGAGGAGGAGGAGGCGGAGGAGAGAGGGCGCGTGGGGGGGCGGGGGGGGACCTCGGCCTGCAGCATCCGCCGGCCCGCACTTCAGACCCCCCCTGCGGGGGGAGGCGCAGGAAGGGGGGGGCCGGCCAGGGACGGGCTGGGGAGGGGGGGCCGTTTAGCCCCCCCGGGCCATGCTGACTCCCGGGGCCTGACCCCCCCCTGGGCCAGCCCCCCCTCCCCCAGCTCTGCGGCCCGCCGACTGGGGGGCCCAGCCTAGCCCCCTGGGGACCCCCGGAGAGGTGGGGAGCAGCCGGGGGGGCCGGGACGGAGCTGTCGCCGGCCCCCACCGGAGGAACGGGGCCACTGGCCGCAGGGGGGGCGGCCGGGGGGCCGGTCGGGCCGGGACCAAGGGCACCATGTCGTCCGGGGCCAAGGAGGGCGGTGGGGGCTCACCCGCCTACCACCTCCCCCATCCACACCCACACCCACCCCAGCACGCCCAATATGTGGGCCCCTATCGGCTGGAGAAGACGCTGGGCAAAGGACAGACAGGTGAGCCTAGCCGATGGGGACACCTGGGGCGGGGGCAGGGTGCAGGTAGGGGGCAGAGGGAGGGACCACGGGTATTTAAAGGCTAGGGGTCGCCTGCGGAGGCCCTGGGGGCCTCATAGAGAAGGGACTTGGTGTCAAGACTTGCAAGTCCCTAGAATGGATCGGGTGGGGACTCAGACTCTGGGGGCCTGGAGGAGATGAGGGCTAGGGCCTGGATTCTGGGGTCTGGGGGAGGAGGAGGCGTCTGGACTCCTGGGTTCAGGGAGTTTGGGGACCAAATACTCCAACCCCACTGGGGCAGGGTTTAGAGGGGCTCCAGGGCATGAGGGGAAGGAGGTGGTTGCAGGCGTGGGGCTGGCTGGTTCTGGGAGCTTCAGCCGATAGGTGCTGCAGTACCAGCGCAGGGTGGGTGGAGGTGCCTCCATCCCAGGGAGCCTCTACCCTCCTGGTTCCCTCCAGCCTGGACTGCTTGTGCCCTGGGCAGCAGGTTGGGGTGACAGGGGCATGGGACTTGCTGCAGTCTTCCGGTCGCTGGATGCTGCTCCGTATAGAAACCGGGTAGAGAGGTGGAGAGGTGGGCTGTAGGGGGCATGTTTCCCAGGAGTGGTCCTGGAAAGAGGGGATCATCCTTGGCTGTTGGCAAATGCTGGCCTCTGCCTGCAGTCTCCTTCCTGCCGGATGGAGGGTGAATGAAAGTGAGCACTAGTGTCCCATGGCAGTGGTTCCAGGGTCCTTGTGAAACTGAGGTGTGGGGCCCAAGACACGAAGGGGAGGAGGTCAGAACCCCAGATCAAAGTGCTAAGAGTGTGAAGGTTGCTAACCTGAATTCTAGAGCTCTTGAGGGAGGAAAGAAGGGTCAGGAGCCTGGACACCTGGTCTGAAGGAGGAGGGGCTGGACTTTTAAATCTAAGAGAATAAGGCTGGAGCCTGAACTTTTGGGTCTGGGAGCCAGGATCTGGACCCCAGGGGTCTGATGTAGGAAAGGCTGGGGCCTGGACACCTGGATCTGAGGAAGAAGAGGCAGGGCCTTGGACCCCTGGTTGTGAGGGAGAAGGTCTGAGGACTAAACCCCTAAGTCTGAAGGAGGAGAATTGGGATCTACACACCTGAGTCATGGGAGGAGGGACCAGGTCTGGGGGCTTCTGTCCTAGAGTTAAGGATCTTGAGCTGGGGCTGAACATACTTTTGGAATTTGCATGATTCAAGCTATGGCTATTATTATTATTATTATTATTTTTTTTTTTTTTGCGGTACTGGGGATTGAACTCAGGGGCGTTCTACCTCCGAGCTATACCCCCAGCCCTATTTTTTATTCTTTATTTTGAAACCGAGTCTCACTAAGTTGCAGAGTGCCTCACTAGGTAGCTGAGGCTGGCTGAGAACCCAGATCCTCCGGTCTCAGCCTCCCGAATGCTGGGATTACAAGTGTGCGCCACCACGCCCGGCTATGGCTACTATTAAAAGATCAAAAAAAAAGCCAGGCATGGTGGCCCATGCTTGTAATCCCAGTACTTGGGAGGCTGAGACAGGAGGATCCCAGGTTCAAGGCCAGCCTCAGCTACTTAATGAGGCCCTCTGCAATTTAGTGAGACCCTGTTTCAAAATAAAGAATAAAAATTAGGGCTGGGGATGTGGCTTGGAGGTAGAATGCCCCTGGGTTCCATCCCCAGTACCCGCAAAAAAAAAAAAAAAGTAGGGCTAGGTGTGTAGCTCGGAGGTAGAATGCTCCTGGGTTCAATTCCCAGTACCACACACACACACACACACACACACACACACACACACATGAAATCATAAAAGAGAATTGAGAGCCAGGTGTGGTGGCAGACTCCTATAATACCAGGACTTGGGAGGCTGAGGCAGGAAGATCTCGGGCTTAAGGCCAGCCTCAGCAATTTAGAGAGAACCTTCCCAATTTAGTGAGACTTGTTTCAAAATAAAAAAATAAAGTAGAGCCGGGTGTGGTGGCACACACTTGTAATCCCAGCATTTGGGAGGCTGAGACCGGAGGATCCGGGTCCGCAGCCAGCTTCAGCTACCTAGTAAGGCACTCCACAACTTAGTGAGACCCTGTTTCAAAATAAAGAATAAAAAATAGGGCAAGGGGTATAGATCCGAGGTAGAATGCCCCTGAGTTCAATCCCCAGTACCACACACAAAAATAATAAAATAAAATAGGAGTCAGACTTGGTGGCACACACTTGTAATCCCAGTACTTGGGAGGCTGAGACAGGAGGATCACAGGCTCGAGGATAGCCTCAGCAAGCAGTGAGACTCTCTTCGATCTAGAGAGACCCTGTTTCTAAATAAGAAATAAAATCAGAACCGGGCGTGGTGGCGCACACTTGTAATCCCAGCATTTGGGAGGCTCAGACCGGAGGATCCGGGTTAATGGCCAGCCTCAGCTACCTAGTGAGGCACTCCGCAACTTAGTGAGACCCTGTTTCAAAATAAAGAAGAAAAAATAGGGCTGGGGGTATAACTCGGAGGTAGAATGCCCCTGAGTTTAATCCCCAGTACCACAAAACCAAAACAAAATAAAAAAAGAAATAAAATTGGACTGGGGTGTAGCTCATAGGTGAAATGTCCCTGGGTTCAATCTCCAGTGCCAAAAAATAATAATAGTAAATAACATAAAATACAAAGTGCTGGCGGTATAGCTCAGAGGTAGAATGCTGCTGAGTTCAATCCACAGTAACACTCACATATACACACACGCACAGAGAATTAAGGGATCTGATTTTTTTTGGTGGTACTTTGAACCCAGGGGCATTCTACCTCCGGGCTACAACCTCACTCCTATTTTTTATTCTTTTGAAACAGGGTCTCATTAAGTTGCAGAGGGCCTCATTAAGTAGCTGAGGCTGGCCTTGAATCCGGATCCTCCAATCTCAGCCTCCCAAGTACTGAGATTACAAGCCTGCACCACCACACTGGGCTTAAGGGATGAGGTTTAGGAGAGGTGAAGAGAGTGGGGGGGAGGGAAAAATACTAGATTATATTCTTTGTGAGAGATGTGGTCTCCAAAGTTTTTGTTTGTTTGTTTGTTTGTTTGTTTGTTTGTTTGTACTGGGGATTGAACCCAGAGGCATTCTACCTCTAATCTACATCCCCAGCCAGATTTATTTTTTATTATTTATTTTTTTCAGTACTGGGGATTCAACTCTGGCATTCCGCCTCTGAGCTACACCTCCAGTCCTTTTTTTTTTTTTTGCGGTACTGGGGATTGAACTCAGGGGCATTCTACCTCCGAGCTATACCCCCAGCCCCATTTTTTCTTCTTTATTTTGAAACAGGGTCTCACTAAGTTGCGGAGTGCCTCACTAGGTAGCTGAGGCTGGCCATGAACCTGGATCATCTGGTCTCAGCCTCCCAAATGCTGGGATTACAAGTGTGCGCCACCATGCCCGGCCAGTCCTATTTTTTATTCTTTATTTTGAAACAGGATCTCACTAAGTTGTGGCGTGCCCCACTAGATAGCTGAGGCTGGCTGCGAAACCGGATCCTCTGGTCTCAGCCTCCCAAGTACTGGGATTAGAGGCATGCACCACCACACCTAGCCCCAGCCCTATTTTTTATTTCTCATTTGGAAACAAAGTCTCATTAGACTACTGAGAGCCTCATTAAATTGCCGAGGCTGGCTTCAAACCTGCCATCCTCTTGTCTCAGCCTCCCAAATACACAGGATTACATGCATGCACCATCACGCCCAGCTCCAAAGGTATTGAAAGTCAGAGAATTTAAAGAAATGATGGCTTGAGAGAGCAAGAGAGGTTTGATGGGGAAGAGAAAACAATAGAATGAGCGTTACAATAGAATGGCATTACAAGCGTGTGGTGGCACACGCTTGTAATGCCAGCATTTGGGAGGCTGAGACCGGAGGATCCAGGTTTTCAGCCAGCCTCAGCTACCTAGTGAGGCACTCCGCAACTTAGTGAGACCCTGTTTCAAAATAAAGAATACAAAATAGGGCTGGGGGTATAGCTCGGAGGTAGAATGCCCCTGAGTTCAATCCCCAGTACTGCAAAAAAAAAAAAAGAAAGAGAGGGAGAGGGAGGGGTTTGATGGGGAGACAAAACAATGGCAACAGGACAGGGGAGGAAGAAATATGGAAGGATGAACTTAAGCAGGCAGACTAGGAGGACAGAGATTGAGGGTGAAACTCTAGGGGAGTCTGGCGGAGGGGATGGGCAGATGGGGGACTATCAGAGGGCACAGAATGAAGCAAAAGGGAGTAGGCTGGAGTGTATTTTGTGGGCATGGTGACTGTCAGCCCCCAAGAGTTCAGGTCAGGGTAGCTCGCACCATTGTTAAATATCCCACAGGGGAAGAGGAGAAGGCAACTGAGGAGCTGGGGAGGGAGAGGGCTTTAAGAGAACATTTAAGAGAACTGCAAAAAAAAAAAAAAAAAAAGAAAGAAAGAGAGAGAGAGAGAGAGAGAGAGGGAGAGGGAGGGGTTTGATGGGGAGACAAAACAATGGCAACCGGACAGGGGAGGAAGAAATATGGAAGGATGAACTTAAGCAGGCAGACTACATTTTCAATCTACTTCTCCAGGGCTTGTTAAACTCGGGGTACACTGCATCACCGGTCAGAAGGTCGCCATCAAGATCGTAAACCGGGAGAAGTTGTCAGAGTCGGTGCTGATGAAGGTGGGTGTGGGTGTGGCCCGGGACCCTTTGGGGCTGGAGGCAGGCAGGGAGGCCGTGCTGACCTGTCTCTGCAACCCTGGCCCCTCAGGTGGAACGAGAGATTGCCATCCTGAAACTCATTGAACACCCACACGTCCTCAAGCTCCACGACGTCTACGAGAACAAGAAATATTTGTAGGTATTTATAGACACCCAGCCCCTTCACCCCAGCCTCCTTCCCCAAGTTACTAGGGTGAGACCTTTCCAGAAACAGGGTGTAGAGGGGACTGGGGAAAGGTGAGCTCTCAGGCTGAACCACTGAAGGCCCAATCCCTACTACATAGGAATACCCCGCAGCACGTGCACACATGTGACCCTCGTGGTTCTCATGCTGACTTGGGGTTGATGAAGCAAGAGGACAGCCAGGCCTGAGTCGTCCTCGGGGAGGGGGCAGTGGATGGAGGCTGAGCCCGGCACTGCTTCAATAACCCTGGCCCCTTACCCTGCGGCACTGTAGGAAATCCTCCATACTGGGACGCCTGGATGCTCTCACCCAGAGCCAGTTTACCAAGGGCAGAACCCCTCATTTGCTAAGGTAGCAGCGGTAGCAGAGCCCAAAGGTTCTTCCCAAACTCCCACCCTCTCCTCCCCCCACATCACTGTAGGTGTCATGGCTAGACACCCCAACAATAGGCCTCCTCAGGAGTTCTGAGTCAGTATCTCAAAAGTCAGTTACCACCCAGGAAAGATGGGGGTAGGATCCAGCTGCCCAGGCTCCAGAGAATGGGCTTCTTTGTCCAGACTCTAGGGACCCAAAGGACAGCTGGGCTGGGCAGCATAAGAAGGGACAGACTTCCTGCCCCCACCACTCGGTCCCCAGAATGAAGTGTCTTCTACATCCATCAGATGCTGAAGCAGGTGTCCTCAGACAGGAAGCCATCCTGGTGCCAAGGGCTCATGGGAATTGTAGTTCTTAGGCTCCCTGAGTTGTGGAGGCAGGAATGGGTCAGGCCATTGTCTCCACGGGTACATTTATCACTCCTGCTCCACTGTCAGTGTTGGGAGGGAGGACTTTCAGAGTTTGTACTTCACACTGGAATCTCAGCTGTCCCAAGAGCTCAGAGAAACCTGAGCTTTTGTTTTTCAGGAGCCGATGGGAGTATTAATCTCCTAGAGTCTAATGGGATTTGGAATCTGTAGGCTCCAGGTGGCTGATGGGAATTGGGGCTCTCTATGCCCAGAGGTCCATGGGAGTTGGATGTTTTTAACCTTACAGGGTAGATGGGAGTGGCAGTCTCCCAGTGGTGCACACTACAATCGTTAACTGCCAAAGAACAAATGAGAATTTGGGTTTCTTCAACTCAGAGACTTGTGGGAATTGGAGGCTTGGCGGTTCAGGGGCTAATGGGATTTGGGTCTTTATTTCCCAGGGATCTCTGACCTCCAGGTGCCAATGGGGCTGCCTTATCTCCTGAAACAACTAGTAGTCAAAGTGTTGATCTTCCTGAAGTTTAATTTGGGAGTCTCAGCTACCCAGGGGCAATGGAAACTGAGTCTTGGCTTCCTAGAGTCTGATAGAAATTGAAGTCTCTTTTCTCCTAGAGACTCAGGAATTGGAGTATCTTCTTTCTAGGGATTCATGGGGAATTAGAGTATCTTCTTCCTAGAGACTCATGGGGAATTGGAGTATCTTTCTCCCAGAGACTCACGGGAATTGGAGTGTATTCCTCCAAGGACTCATGGGAATTGGAGTCCCTACTTCCCAGGCACTCAGGGGGATTGGGGTTCTCTGTCTTTTGGGGGACCAATGGAAGCGGGAGACCAGGCCCTTTGGTCTTCCATGTGCCCCTTCCAGCCCTCTGTCCCCTGTGTGTCCTTCAGGTACCTGGTTCTGGAGCATGTCTCTGGGGGCGAGCTGTTCGACTACCTGGTAAAGAAGGGGAGACTGACACCCAAGGAGGCCCGGAAGTTCTTCCGCCAAATAGTGTCCGCCCTGGATTTCTGCCATAGCTACTCCATCTGGTGAGAGGGAGTTTGAGGGGGAGGCTGGGCTGAGCATGGCTCAGGAAGCACATAGCAGGCTGAGTTTAGAAGCCAGTGTGGTCAACCCCAAGGCAAACCTTTTACCCTTTTTTAAATTCTTGAGATATAACTCATGAATTCACCGGTTATTTTGTGTGTATGTGTGTGTGTTTGTGTGTGTGTGTGTGTGTGTGTGTGTGTGTGTGTGTGTGTGAGAGAGAGAGAGAGAGAGAGAGAGAGAGATACTAGGGATTGACTCCAGGAGTATTCTACCTCTGAGCTATACCCCCCAGCCCAATTTTTATTTTTAATTTTTGTTTTGTTTTAAAACAAGGTCTCTGAGCTGGGTGTGGTGGTGCACTCTTGTAATCCGAGTACTTGGGAGGGGGAGACAGGTGGATCGCAGGTTCGAGGCCAGTCTCAGCTGCTTAGTGAGACCCTTCGCAATTTCGTGAGACCTGTTTCACAATAAGAATTAAAAAATAGGGCTGGGAGCCGGGTGTGGTGGCGCACGCTTGTAATCCCAGCATTTGGGAGGCTGAAACTGGAGGATCTGGGTTCGAGGCCAGCCTCAACTACCTAGTGAGGCACTCCGCAACTTAGTGAGACCCTGTTTCAAAATAAAAAATAGGGCTGGGGATATAGCTTGGAGGTAGAATGCCCCTGAGTTCAATCCCCAGTACTGCAAAATTAATTAATTAATTAATTAATTAAATAAAAATAGGAGCTGGGCGTGGTGGCGCACGCTTGTAATCCCAGCATTCGGGAGGCTGAGACCGGAGGATCCCGGTTTGAGGCCAGCCTCAGCTACCTAGTGAGGCACTCTGCAACTTAGTGAGACTCTGTTTCCAAATAAAGAATAAAAAATGGGGCTGGGGGTGTAGCTCAGAGGTAGAATGCCCCTGAGTTCAATCCCCAGCAAAAAAAAATAAATAAATAAGTAAATAAAATAAAATAAAAATAGGGCTGGGGGTGTAGCCTAGAGGTAGAATGCCCCTGGGTTCAATCCCCAGTGCTGAAACAAAACAGGGTTCTCACTAGGTTGAGAGTCTCACTACTTGCTAAGGTTGTTTGTTCTTGAACCTGCAATCCTCTTGTCTCAGCCTCCCAAGTACTCGGATTATAGGCGTGTGCCACCATGCCTGGCTAAATTCGCCTGTTGTTTGTTTGTTTGTGGTACTGAGAATTGAACCTAGGGACATTCTACCTCTGAGCTAGACCCCCAGCCCTATTTTATTTTAATTTTGAAAGAGGGTCTCACTAGGTTGATGAGAGTCTCAATACTTGCTGAGGCTGGCCTCAAACCTGCAATCTTCTTGTCTCAGCCTCCCAAGTACAGGTTTTATAGGCGTCTGCCATCATGTCCAGCTAAATTCACCTGATTTTAATGTGTACTAGTGGTGGTGCGCACCTGTCCATCAAAGTGGACAAAGTGTACCAAAGTGGCTTCATCATTGTACATTCTTGTCGGCATGTGTGAGAGTTCTAGTCTCCGCCCATCCTTACCAACACCTGTTATTTTCTGTATGTTTGTATAACCATCCTAGTGTTTGATGGCGATTTTGTTTGAAGTTCCCCACTGATGCCAGGCATCTTACTATTTGCTTATTGGCCATTTGCATATCTTCAATGGAGGAAAGCCTATCAGGTTATTTGCCAATTTTTTTTTTTTTTTTTTTTTTTTTTTTTTTTTTTTTTTTTTTTTTTTTTTTTTTTTTTTTTTTTTTTTTTTTTTTTTTTTTTTTTTTTTTTTTTTTTTTTTTTTTTTTTTTTTTTTTTTTTTTTTGCGGTACTGGGGATTGAACTCAGGGGCATTCTACCTCCGAGCTATACCCCCAGCCCTATTTTTTATTCTTTA
>PVLC010042643.1:0-12865 GCA_004027655.1 Graphiurus murinus | reverse complement strand
TGGGGATTGAACTCAGGGGCATTCTACCTCCGAGCTATACCCCCAGCCCTATTTTTTATTCTTTATTTTGAAACCGAGTCTCACTAAGTTGCGGAGTGCCTCACTAGGTAGCTGAGGCTGGCCGCGAACCCGGATCCTCCGGTCTCAGCCTCCCGAATGCTGGGATTACAAGCGTGCGCCACCACGCCCGGCTTCCCCTGATTCCTTTCTAATATAATTGTCAAGCACTATCTATATCATTAAGCATCAACCAAGCTGCTCTTTTTTTTTTTTTTTTTTTTTCATTACACATGTCAAAGCTTCCAGTTAAGGATCATTATACTTGCTATTTCTTCTGCATGGAATCTGTTTGCTCTGATTCTAATCGGTCATTAACCCAAATCTTGTCTTATGTAAAAATTGCCCTGACTACCCAATCTAAAGTAACTCCCTAGTGACATGTTTTTTTCTCCATAATACTCTTTTTACATAAAAAATCATCTTATTTTATTTATACATTACTTCTACATTGTCCATCAATCCTGTTAAGTTTCATGAAGGCAAAAAGCTTGCTTCCTAGTGTATAGAGCTTAGAAAATGCTTGGCATAAAGTAAGCAATCAACAAATGTTCTATAATAGATAGTTTAAATAATTACTTACAAACTGTATACAGCTTTTTATATTTCACACTACTTACCATACAAATTTAATGTGTTGCTCACTTATTTATACCAATTGACATAAGAACAAAACAGAAGTTCAGTAACAGAAACCAGTTTCAACTATGCATTTTACTTTCTGTGTATCATACTTGACTCTTGAAATTTGAGCCTATATACAGCATATATCTGAAACCATTATTCCGTAAGAAAAAGAAAACCTTATAGAATTTAATGTGTCTTCATTTTAATTGGATTGGAAAATATAGAAATGTCAGTAGCCCACAATTCATTTGCAGATAACCTAAATTGTATGATTAAACTAATTTAATAATTAAGAACAAAAATACATAACATTTGGAAAAGATTATCAAATGATCTATGGAACTCATTGTGGAATTTTAAAAAATCTGTTTTTTACTTTAAAAACAAGAGAAATAGATTTTTATATGATTCCTGAGATTATTTTGAAATCAATAAAAAGAATAATGCTTATATACAGGCAAGAGTAGTATACTTAGTGGGGCATCTAGTAGCAGATTATGGATATGGTCTGCTTTATTGATTTTTATTTATAAGTCTTTCTAAGAACAAGTTTTGTCTTTTTAATTTTTCATATGTTCAACATTGTGTTGAATAAATGGGCTTCCTGTGTGGCTTGTTGTCCTACTTAAATAAAATTCAGATTACAGCCACAGGAATAATTAATTAATTTGCCAAAAATAAAGGATTATTCCTTGGTATTCAGCCCTTGAAACACATATTTAAGAATAGTTATTTACTACATTTTTATTCTTATAAAAATTTTACATTATAGATAGGAGGTTCCAACTAAAGAAACTAAATAGGTTAGAAATGGGAGCAGAAACTGGGTGTGGTATTGTATGCCTGTAATCACAGTCAGTACTTTGGGAGATTTATTCAGAAAGATTTCAGGTTCAAGGTCAATGTCAGTAACTTAATTGAGACCCCTTTTAAAAATAAAATTAAAATAGGGCTGGGAATGTAGCTCAGAAGTAGAATGCTCCTTGGCTCAAGCTCCAGTATAGGAAGGAAAAAAAAAAAGAAAAAAAAGTCTATAACAACTAGCAATCTCAAAATATTCCTTAACTTTATCTTTCCTTATGGTTTCATTATCAGGCTTTAGAAGCTCCTATTCATAAAGAGTGAGTCTAATTGTTTCTATAGCCAAGCAATGAAGATATCAAGTTCTGTATGTGGGTTTCAGGATCTGAACACCCAAGGTCTTACAGGCTCCCTTAAGATTTCCTAAAGCTATTTGAAATAAAAAAATACCAAATTTTGCTAATAGTGATAGAAACCCACGGAATTACAATAAAGATATGTAAAGGGGTAGGTTATGGCATGGACACTTATGATTAAGAGGTAGAGTATAAGGAAGTTAGAACTCGAGCAGGTACCAGATCTACAGCCTCCATGTTAAAACAGGAGCAACCAACATGAGGGCCCTCTGAGACAATGGCAAGCTAATTGATTAAGAAAAAAGACTGTGAACTACAGAAGCCTCTCCTCCTCACCCATTCATGTTGCTTTTACAGCTGAAGTTTGCACTGATGATAGATATCTTTCTTAACTGGGAGATCTTTTTAGAGGAGTGCCCATACGAACATTTATTTATTCCTCAAGCAAGTTCCCTGTGTGTGCTCTATGAATAGCAGGCTTGAGTAATGATGCAAATTCTTGTGATGAGAAAGATTGGGGTAGGAAAAAGTTTCTTATTTTAAAATGTGTGTGGGAGGAAGATTAAAGATTTCCATTTGGATGTTTTAAGACTTTGAGATTGCTAGTTGCTATAGACAGAATGTTTGTGTCTCCTGAAAATGATAGATTTGAAACTGAATTACCAATCTGATTGTATCATATTTGGAGCTGGGTCCTTTGGGAGATAATAGAATTAGAGTAATCATGAGGATAGAGCACCATGATGTGGGTGGTACCCTTATAAGAAGATTAAGGGATCAGTGCTTTCTTTCTTTGCCATGCTAGGAGACAATCTGAAGAAGACTATCTTCAAAACAGGAAGAGAGCCCTCCCAAGAACCCAGCCATGCTTAGACTTCCCAGAATCCAGAACTATCAGAAGTACAATTCTGTTATTTAAGCCACCCACTATATTTAGGCTGAACTGATTAAGACATTAATTTTAAATTTGTATTCTCTCCATTTTTTAAAATCATTTAAACCTTAGGTTTTTGTATATGAAAACTTGGAAGAAAATTAACATTTCCCCTACTCACTGATAGGTATGACCATTCAACCTAGACTGTGAGTATAACCTGGTGGCTTTAACTTTAGGAACTATCTTAAAAAGACAGAATATGCTCTTAGTCCCCCCCCTCTTTTTTACTTGGGCAGTGGAAGGATAAAGACTACCAAAGTCACTAACTATTTTTGCATCAGAAAAAGTCATTTATTCCCCCTTAATTTGTATCTGTGCTATAACTCTAACAAACTATTAAGTCATGTGGATTACTCTGGCCCCTTGACCACATCTTGAGTAGCAAAAGTGTAATGTCATCATAATCATTATCAATGACCTTTGAAGGGGAAATATAGTTGGAATGAAAGAAAAAATAATAGAGTGCATTACTGAGGGAAATGGAAGGCAAGACAGTATCACTGAATCAAAAATCCTTTGAGAGATTTTACTATGAAGATTGGAGGTAAAAAACTGAGGTGTCCAGAAAGATACAGGATAATGGAAATGGTTAAGATATTGGATATGGTAGAAATTATTTGGATTATAAGGCATGTAACCTAATGGAGAGAACACACTGATGAGGCAGGAAAATCAGAATAAAGTAAAAGAAAGTCTTCAAGGAAGACTAGCCTTTGAGAGAAGAAACAGCTCATCCATTAAATAGGAGGAAATGTTTAATAGATAGATTTTTAGATTTTGCAGTGTGAATTTGAAAGAAGCATTCTGTTCAATTTTGTTTCTCACAGGGATGTCTAAAGGAAAGATAGGAGAGACCTTATCATTCTTATCAATATCTCTCCTCTGTCCATTCATTTTCCTTCTTGTATACTGTCATATATTATTATTTATACATTCTATATATCAGAGGTTATTTTTAAAACATCACATTTTAAAATAATATAGCATTAAATGAAAGAAGCAAAAAGCAAAGATGATGATGATGATGATGATGATGATGATGATAGATGATAGTGAGAGATAGATAGATAGATAGAACTTTTGTGAGAAGGGTCCATATATCTGCTCTTATAAGAAAAATATAAGAATTGACCAGAATGTTATGAAATTATTACTTATGAGGTATGAAGGAAAAGAAAGGAGAGGAAATGTGTCTGAATGTACCTTTTCTAAATATGCCTTTTTATGTAGTTTTGATTCTTGGATGCAAATCAATGTTTTAGATCTTTAAAAATTAAATATGTCAGTGAGTTGCATGTATGTCACTGTTAACATGATTTGCATTATGATGTTAGACTATGATGCACCAATAAAAGCACATTTTTTTAAAAAAAGAAAAATCGAGGAAAAACTAAAACCAACACAAGTAAACCTAATTATATTTCAAAAATAAAATATAATCATGCCAAATAAATGAAAATAAAGACAAATTCAAACAAAAGAAAATCAAATCAAAATAACTTTTGAGCACAGTCTATGACAGCCCAGAAGTGGGATTTGAGGATTGGAAGACAAATGCAAAGAAACCCTCAACTCTTTAGTAGAGGTCCTTTTTTATTTTTATTTATTTATTTTTTGTATAGTGGTATAGACAAAGCAATTCTTTGTGATTTATAGAACTGATAAAATGACTAATTGCATAAATATTGGTGAGAATCAGGGTTTCTTCAATAGATGAAGGAAAATATAAATATGGAGTGAAAGAAAGAAATAACCATATTGGAATGGATCACAATTGAAAGTAGTAGTATGAACTTATGATTTAAGTAGTAGTTAGTTCTATCTGTTGTGAAGATCAAGTAAAGAAACTTCAGTGACGATGAGCATATCTAGACCCATGTCTGCACCTCCCCAGCAATCCCAGTGAAAAAAACATAAATAAGAATCCTCAGATATTTCTTAACAATTTATGGTCTTGAATAGGACAAGTTGAGTCTGGAGGAATTAATTATATTGGAAACTAAAAATTGTGCAGAGAGAAATGATAAAGACACATTGAAAGAATACCTTCACTAGCTTTATAGTGATCCCACTAGTTAAGTTTAGAATAAGTTAATCAGGGAAGATCATGAATTACAAATTGTTGAGGAAAAATAGAAACTCATGAGTTCAAACATGTAATCGATTACTTAAATAATTAAAATTTTAAAAAAGAGAGAAGGAATAACTTTTCTTTAAAATAGGATGGTGGTAAATAAAGGTAGAAAAAGTTATTATAAAATCATTTTTTAGTCATCATAGAAAAACTGTGTCAAATCAAATATGGGGGCAGGAGTTGACAAGGAGCAGAATTTTAGAGGAAATCTTTGCATATGTGATGACCACCACAGAGACACCATACAATGCCTTGATTTGTTGATTCACATTGATATCACCACTGAAGGACAGACTGATACCTCACCCTTGTAAAAAAGACACTGAGGAGGATGCCATGTCTCCTACTTAGAATTCAGACTGGAATAGGTGATCTGAGTCCAAATCCAACAAATCCACTGAAATGCATTACTAGAAAGAAAAGGAGGGCTTTTATTCTTCACAACTATTTGTCATGAAAGACAAAGCATGGCTAAGGAAATATTCCCAACTACATGAAACTAAAGAAGCACAGAAACTAAATGTAAGATATGATTTTGGACTAGATCTCAGATTGGAGGGGAAAGGCGCTATAAAGAACATTATTGACAAAATGTGTACGTTAAAAAAAAGATGTTATCAATATTAAATTATCTAAAGGTTTTAAACATACCCAGTGTTTTTGAAAGAACATTGTTGATCAAAGGAAATGAACTGTGAGGTATCAAATATTAGTTGTTTGTATTCTGTGACCAAAATATCTGAGAAGAATAACTTAAAGGAGAAAAAGTTAATTTTGAGCTCATGGTTTCAGATGTTCAGTCCATGGTCACCAGGTTCCAAAGTGGAAAAATCTTGGTGGAAGGGTATAGCAAAGGAAAACTACTCAATACCTGGAGGCCAGAACAAGAGAAAGAGGGGGTGGAGGAGAGGGAGAAGAAGGAGCCTAGGCAGACATAGTCCTCAAGGCCACACCACAGTGCCTAACTTGCTGCAGACTGAACTTTGCTGCACTAAGGATCATGCTTACAACACATAATCTTTCTATGGACCTTCCAGACCCAAACCATAGCAAAGTAGGTAGGAGTAAAGGAATAAGAAGAAATTTGTAGAAATATAGATATATAGAAGCCTTTGATTATGCCAAAGAGTCCAAATGTTAATAATTTATGAATCTGAAAAAAAAGGTGTTTATAAGTTCCTTGTGGTATTTTGCAGTTATCTGAGCCATGCAGCTCTGTCTAAGTAAATAAAAAAATGCAGTATCACTTCTTACACTTAGGGATTTTGTCACAATCTTTAGTTAGTTCGGAATAGACATTCAAGTTCTTGTAAAGCAATTATGTGAATGTGTGAGCTTAAAATGTTCATTTTATGCCCTGAGGGTCATGCCTTTTCTATATGAGCCTGATTTTACCTTCTTCACACACTCAAACTATTACACGCATTCATAAAAAATAAGAAACCAGACTGATATTCATTTGGCTAAAATGCAAAACAGAAAATAGAAATAATGCCAATTACAGAAGGGAAAACATTTTTGAGGAGGTTACTAAAAATATGCTGTGAGTTAGAGAGGCATACATCAATATTACTATGATATTTTCCACTGTTTCTCAAGCACACATGCTTAGCTAAATTATTGAAAAGTTTGAAATATGTGAAGTCTAACTGTTCAGAAGCTGCCACTCTGAATCTCAGTTTCTTTTGACCCCAATACATCAAGGTTAACAATGAAAGTGCATTTTGTCCTGATTTCACAAAGCAGGAAACATATCATAAACTTGAAGAACTGTAAATTAATAAAAGCACACTTGTGTTAATGATAAACAGTACTGGAGCATTCTTACTGAACATTGCATTCAGCATGTCTGTAGTTGAAAATTTATATCCATTAAGAAGGGGAAATTATGAAGAAGTAAACATTCACTGCTACATTATTATCCTTATATTGCTATGGTCCCTGGCTCAACCAAAGAACAAAGTTGAAATGGTGTGTGTGTGTGTGTGTGTGTGTGTGTGTGTGTGTGTGTGTGTGTGTTACTGACAATTGAACCCAAGGGAGTCCTACCAATGAGCAACATCTCCAACCCTTTTTATTTTTTACTTTGAAAATTTACTGTGCACTGGCTTCACACCTGTGATCCTCCTATATCAGCCTCCCAAGTACTGGGATTATAGACCTAGGCCATATTTGGTCTGTATTTTGAAAAGTTTACTTTCTTCCTCACATCTTGTTTCTATCCTGAAAATGAGTGTTGGTGCATCATCTGCTTTCAAATGTTAATAAATATATATTTAATTTTGCATTTTAAAAATCTTAATTTATTACAGTTATGTTACCATTAATTTTAAATTACAATCAAGAGAGACCATTTGCTCTTCATTTGCATTTGATTTTTTAAATTATGTGCAATCTGTAAATTACATGGTTAGCTTTTGGTGATATATAGAAGAAACAGTCCTATTTTATTGTTTGCTGTTGTTATTACTAAAGGTTGAATCCAGAAAAGTCTACCTCCAAGATACACCCCTAGCACTATTTTATTTTTAATTTTGAGACAGACCCTTGCTAAGTTGTTGAGGCTGGCTTCAAATCTGTAAACTCCTATCTCAGCCTCCCAAATACTGGGATTACAGACATGCACGATTCTGCCTGGCTGAAACAGTTCTTTAAAGTTTGAGTTATATTTTCTTTCATTTCTGCCATGATCTTGCTATTTTTTCCTGTTTCTTGAAATGACAGGTTTGGTCAGCAACTGGAGAAGTTTTGCATATTTTAAATAATGACATTTTGCTTTCAGATTGTTTCACACTAGTTCTTGAAACCTTTGAGGACTTAAAATTTTAAATAAAGAGAAAATGCTCACTCCAATTTTTTGCAACACTATATTCTTTTAGTTTGAAAAATGTTGGGTTGGCTAGGTTGGAAAAGGTTAATTTCAGAGATCTTGCTCACAAAACCTGTGCAAACATAGGTAATTAATTGGTCATTGGAGAAAAATCCCAATTGTGTAAACAAATATATATTGTAGAAGAAAATTAAAGGAAACTCCTTGGAATACCATTGACACAAATATTTGACAAAATAAATTTTGGTACACCACAAAAACTTAGCCAAATGCAGAGTATTATTGAATGATGCTGAAGACAATTTAAGTTCTTATTGATGTTTATGTGGAGGATACATAAACTAAAATGTATTAGTTGCAAGGGATAAAAAATAAATTTACTCACTCCTTACAAGTTTCATGGGTGAGATCACTACAATAAAAGATAAATAAGTGAAAAGCGTAGCAAATTTATTTTACCACAATTAGGGCAATATGGGAGCCTTCAGGAATGAAGACCAAAAGACTCAAAGGAAATTGTCCATGTTTATGCTTATTTTGGGTGAAGAACGAACAGTCATGTAGAAGTAGTAGTATTTTTAAACAAAGGGGATATGATTTAATGATAGTAAGCCTTGGTGGAAGGAAGTCTGGCAAGAACACTCTATCCAGATTTGTATTGACTTTCAGTATAAGGCAAGATACCTGTCATAAGAGATGTCAGAGGAGGTGGGTCAGATAATTCTTTTATGGCCAACTCTCGCTCAGAGGGATGGGGGAAGCTTATAGAGTGCCTTTTCTGCTTCTGCTGTTTCTCAATTTCTTAGGTACCATTTTGGGGTAGTAAATCCAAGTACCAGTATAAGCATTTATCATATGCTATAACAGTAACCAAAATGTAGGCAGTGAAAAAAATAGGTAGGTTGGTTTATTTACTTCTCACAGCTTAACTGTGACCTATTTTTTTCTCTTATTTAGGGGTTCAATTTATTTATGACTTCATACACCTCAGAAGTGAGTAAAACAGAATGTAGTAGAATGTGTTTCTTTTGGAGTCCTATACGAATAGGATTTATCTCTTCTGATGAATTGGCCTGTTTTCTGTGATTAGGGGAGAGTTGTAGAACTTACAGTTGTTTCCCATTGGACTTAGGAGTGTTGGGAAAACTGGAACTTGGTTTTGCCCCTGCGAACTTAGACAACTCATAAAGATGTATGCCCCAAAATCTGTTTGAAAAGCTATATTTTGAACAGATTTCTATGTCCTTTCAAATTTCATTCACACTAAACTGGTAAACATTTTATCCTAGAACAGGGATCAACAAAGATTTCTGACTATGGCTCAGCTAGGCAACCAGGCAGTGATTGTTGTCTGAGATGAATGGCAATAAAAGTACAAAGATGCCTGATACTGAATTAGGGTGGAAGAAGGAAAGAAGGAAGGAAGTAACAAAGGAATGAAGGAAAGAGACTGGAACAGCAGAGAAAGCCTAGAGATAATTTGAAACATATTCAATGAACTAATTTTTGATAAGGGTACCATGAGAATATAATGGGAAAAATGTAGTCTCTTCAATAAATATTGCTGAAAAAAGTGGATTTTTTTCATGCAAAATAATAAAACTGTATAATTATATATAAAAAATCAACTCAAAATGAATAAAATATGTAATATAAGAACTAAAATTATAAAACTCCTGGAAGAAAACTTTGCAGGATACTACCTTGACATTATTTTTGTCAATATTCATTTGCTTTATTACATCAAAAACTCAATCTATAAAAGCAAAAATAAATAAATGAGACTACATCAAACTAGAAAACTTTGCACAGCAAAAGAAACAATCAACACAGTAAAAAGGCAACCTAAAGACTGTGAAAATATTTTCATACCACATGTAATAAAACATTGATATCCAAGATTTATAAAGAATTCTTAAAACAATAGTAGAACCAATTTAAAAATTAGCAAAGGAATTAAGCAGACAGTTCTCCAAAGAAGATATGGAAACAACCAACAGATAAATGAAAAGGAACTGCCATACATCAGAGAAATGCAAATCAAAACCACTAAGATACATAAACTGGAAGATGTCTACTATCAGGAGATAAGGTATAACAAGTATTTCTGTAGTATGGAGAAAAAGGAATAATCATACATTGTTGGTAAAAGTAGACTAGCATAACCATTATGTAAATCAGTAGGGAGGATCCTAAAGAAATTTGAAATAGAACTACTATCTGACCCAGAATTCTTTTTGTGAATATGAAACCAAAAGAGGAACTTTCCATCATGTAAAGATAGCTCCACTCCCATTTTATTGTAGCATTACTAACTATAGCCAAAATATGGAATAACCTAAATGCTCATTGACAGCTGAATGGATAAAGAAAATGTATTTTAAGAAAGTGAGTATTATTCAGCCATAAACAATAAAGAGATTTTTGCCATTTGCCACAACATGAATCACCTGGTGGAAATTATGCCAAGTGAAGTTTGCTAGATACATAAAGAAAAAATATTGTGTTTTCTCCTTATGGAATCTAAAAAATAGTAAAAATAGTAAATATACAGAAATGGAAAATAACACAGTGGATGGGGGGGTTGGGAAAGAGAAATGGATAGATATATTTCAAACTATATGAAGCAGCAGATATGTAGGATGAACAAGTCTAGTGCTAAGAGTGATAATATACAACTTGAGGACTATTGCTAACAAAATTGTACATTATTAGGAATCTTTGTTAAATAAATTTTAGCTGATCATCATCAAAAAAGTAACTGTGTAAGATTGTAAGATGATGCATATGTTAATTTGCTTCACTATAATAACATTCTACTATATACATGTATCCCATAACATCAGGTTGTAAATCTTTTGGTTTGGTTGGCCAATGTTTTATCAATCTTGCTTATTTTTTCAAGAAACCAGCTTTTGGTTTTGTTGATTTTCTATATGATCTTTTTATTTTCTACTTCATTAATTTCTTCCCTGATATTCATAATTTCCTGTGTTCTACTAGCTTTTGGGTTGGACTGTTCTTGTTTTCCAAGTGTTTTGAGCTTTGTCATTAGGTTATTTATTTGGTGATTTTCTGTTCTTATGTGGGCACTCAGTGCTATAAATTTTCCTCTTAGTACTGCCTTCAAAGTGTCCCAGAGGTTTTGATATGTTGTTTCTCTTTTTTCAATGGTTTCTAGGAATTTTTTAATTTCTCCCCTTACTTCTTCTATGACCCAATCCTCATTCAGAAATGTGGTGTTCAGTCTCCATGTGTTTACATGGTTATTTTGGGTTTTCTTAGAATTTATTTCTGGTTTCACTCCATTGTGGTCTGAAAAGATGCAGGGAATTATGTTACATATTTTGAATTTGCCAGTGCTCACTTTGTGGCTCAGAATGTGGTCTATTTTGGAGAAGGTTCCATGGGCTGCTGAGGAAAATGTGAATTCAGATGTAGTTGGGTGAAAGAGTCTATATGTACCTAATAGGTCCATTTGGTTTATGATATTCTTTAGGTCTAAAGCATCTCTACTGACCTTTTGTTTAGAAGATCAGTATATAAGATGTGAGAGGAGTATTGAAGTCTCCCAGTATTAGTGTATTGGGATCTATGTGTGTCTTTATATCATATAGAGTTTGTTTTATGAAAGTAGCTGCACCTGTGTTTGGGGCATAGATGTTGACAATTGTTATTTCCTCTTGCTGTATTGTTCCTTTTATTAGTAAAAAATTATCTGCTTTGTCTCTTCTGATAAGTTTAGGTTTGAATCTAATTTATCTGATATCATGGTTGCTACTCCTGCTTGTCTTCGAGTTACTTTGGCATGGATTACCTACTACAGCCCTTCACCTTTAGTTTGTGGGCATCTTTGCTTATAAGGTGTGTTTCTTGCAGGCAGCATATAGATGGATTCTGGGTTTTGATCCATTTTGCCACCTTGTGTCTTTTTATTGGGGAGTTGAGACCATTTATGTTCAGTGTGATTATTGAGAGATGATTTTTAGTTACTAACATTTTGGGTTTTGACTTCCGTTTTCAGTGGTGTTTATTCTTCTTTGCTTAGATGTTTGCTACCTGGAAATTATTGTTTCTGTGGTTCTGATATTTACTTGTTAGTTCTTCTTTGTGATTAATCTCTTTGAGTATTTTCTCCAGTGCTGGTTTGGAGGATATAAATTCTTTCAGTTTCTGTTTTTCATGGAAGGTTTTTATATCCCTGCCAATTTTGAGATAGAGTTTTCCTTGGTAGGAGAATCTTGGTTGCAAGTTATTTTCTTTCAGAGTTTGGAACACATTACTCCAGCCCCTCCTGGCTTTCATGACATGATTTGGGAGGTCTGGAGTAATTCTAATTGGTTTGTCTCTAAATGTCACTTGGCCTTTTACTTTTGTTGCCTTTAGAATTCTCTCCTTCGCTTCTACATTCGTAAGCTTGATTATTATGTGGCATGGTAAACCTCTTCTTTGGTCTTGTCTTGAGGGAGTTCTATATGTTTCCTGTACCTGTGTGTCAACTTCTCTTTCTATGTTTGGAAAATTCTCTGAAATTACTTCTTTGAAAAGATTGTTTATTCTGTAAGTTTCAACTTCTAATCCCTCTTTTATGTCTATTATTCTTAGGTTAGCTCTTTTAAAATTGGCCCAGATCTATTTGAAGTCCAAGTCATACTGTCAAATTTTTTTTCTAAATTATGTATAATGCATTCATTTTTGGAATGGTCATCTTCTAAGAGTGATATTCTATTTTCCATGTGGTCTAATCTACTCTTTATAATTTGTTTTTTTTTATTGTAGTAATTCGTGCATTGTAAGCATACATCTTTGTTAGGTACAAATTGTTTTTTTTTTTGTTTTTTTTTTTTTTATTGTAGTAATTCGTGCAATATAACATACATCCTTGTTAAGTACGGGTTGTTAACAACATATTTGCACATAGTTATCATTTGACCCTTTCCCCGATTCCCACCCCAATCCCCTCCCCTTCCCTCCCCCTCAGGTTCACTTCGGTGAGTGACCTTGATATGATTGTGTAATTACATCACTTGCTTGAGGGCGTCCCTCTGCCCCCTGCGTCCACTACAATTAAATCAACTTCAATGCTTATCGAGGATCTCTCCTTTTCATCTGGAGACCCTCTA
>PVLC010042642.1:0-12888 GCA_004027655.1 Graphiurus murinus | reverse complement strand
AGGAAAATTGGGGGTCAGGATCACTCACCGACATGAGGAATGCCATCCGGCCAGAGGTGCCCCCTCCGCTCAGCACCACGAGCCCCTTATCTGGCTCCTGGGGAAAGAAAGATGCCTAGGTCGCCAGGGTCTAGCTCAGGCAGAGGGAATCATATTCTTTTCTTTGTCAGTAATGGAAGAGGACTTAAAAGTCTCACCATAAAACTAATCAGAACAGGCTCTCCAGTGTATCAAAAAGAATGCTGGATTAGAGACAGAAACCTCAGTTTGACTCCTATCTCTGGTTTAGTTATTTATTCAATCACTTACTTATTCCAGAAAAGGATGAGAGCAGCTTTATCATCGAAATAAAAATAAATAATAAATGCAGCATTATCCAGCAATTATTAGCTGGGTGCATTTGTGCAAGTTACTGAGATTATCCTTTCTAAGCTTTTGCTTTCTTATTGAAAATAAACCAAACAATAACACCAATGGCACAGGTTTTTGTGATGGTAATGAGGCAAAAGGACATTGATGATCATAAAGTATTATGCAGCTAATAATCATTATTATTACTAACGACTATTGTAGTTATTGATTAATAAGATGACAATAAGGACCCAAGAGGGAGGAATGGGCGAATGGAGAACCAAGATTTATAAAAGTGAGAAATGGAAATTTAAAAACGAGACAGAAGGGTGAGGGAAATGCTTAGGCAGGGAGCAAACGGGGGGTCAGTACCTTCAGCACATCCTGTACTTTCTCAGCCACTTGCACCATCGTGGTCAGAATTGATTCACTGTACAGTCTCTATAGGGGACAAACAGGAATCAGAAACCAAGAAAAGGAGGACGGCAGGTTGGGATGGGAGAAGTGAGGGCTCTCAGGGTTTCCAAAATCAGGAGCCCTGAGCTGGGAGGGCAGAGGTGGTGATGGGATTGGGACTGGCATCTCCATCTGCCGTGCTCAGGGGCCAGGGCTGGGTCACCTGGTATGTGGGCATGGCTTGCCCCTCCTCCTGGAAGATCTCAGCTTCACACTGCCCCAGCAACTGAACAATTTTCTCAGCATCTGCTTTGTCTAAATCACGGGTCAGTGGGTTTGACTTCTCTGTGATTGGCACCGCTGCCTCATACCCAGACAACTAGAGAGAGGAGAAGGGGGAACAAGAACGGGGGCAGGAAGCCAAAGCTTCATTCATGCCTGCTGAACTGGAGGTGGGAGTGGCAGCAGGCAGTGCTTGAACATACACACACACACATACACACACACACACACACACACACACACACCAGGAACATAGCCTACTCTCGGTGTTCTGGGCCTAGTGGTGAAGGAAGATCAGGAGGGAAGATAGGAAGGAAGAGGGATTGATCAGAAACCCAGGGTAGAGAGAAGTCTAAATGGAAAGCCATTCTAGAAATCGGTGCAGAAATGACGGGGTCTCACCTCCCACTCTCCAGGCTCCGGGGTCTCAATCACATGTTGAAACCGTTTTGTGCCTGGCATGGTCCCTCGATGTGAACACACTATCCTGCCTACCTCTTCAGCCACACAAACCCCTCTGGCCACTCTGCTTCCTGCTGGCAGGGCCTTATCTCACCCACAGAGATGATTAACCCAAGAACCCTGGCCTCTGAGCACCACCCCCTGACCCTCTCCCGGTGCCACCCTTTCCTGGTCTCTAGGCCCTTGGGGTCCTCTTTGATGCACCTCAGCTTGCCAGCCTCTGCTCTGCCCCCGAAAAAGGAAGAGCAGAGGTTTGTTACTCTTGCTCTGCAGGCACAGTGCCCTCTTCTTGGGAAGGCATGGAGCCTGGGTGTGCAGGACAATACCTAGGCCAGAGAGAATCCCTGGACAAGAGTGCTCTGGGACCAGGATGCACCAGGAGGCCAGAGGTCAGGGTCCTGGGATCAGCAGAAGTCAGAGGGCCTGGGTCACGGCTTGATCACATGCTCAGCACACACTGTCCCTGCCCCACTGGCCCATTTTACCCTGTCCTCTCATAAAGGAAGGCAACAGAAGCTTCAGAGCCCCAGGTGTGCAAGCACTGAACTGGATATCACAGGGGAAAAATGTCACAGAAATAGAAATCCTACAATGAGAATTAGAACCAAAGAATTTGCCCTAAATACAATGTTAGCCAACATTTATTTACTCTGAGCCATGTACTTTTTTCTTTTTGTGGTACTGGGAATTGAACCCAGGGGTGTTCTACCTCTGAGCTACACCCCCTGTCTTATTTTGTATTTTATTTTGAAACAGGGTCTTACTAAGTTGCTAAGACTGGCCTTGAACCTGAGATCCTCCTGTCTCAGCCTTCCAAGTAATAGGATTACAAGCATGAGCCACCACACCTAGCTAGCCACATACTTTTCACATACTTCATCAGATGGATCAACACTAAGAAGTCAATCCTGGCATCCTCATTTTTCAGAGAAGTTTAGTTGCTTAAAATCACCTAACTGGCTGAACTGGGACTCACACCCAAAATCTCCAGATTTCATTCTCAGCCAAAGCATGAAATAATTTAAGGACTTTCATATTTACTGAATGAATAAAGCAACTAACAAATTGGGGTAAATTAATAATAAGCACTCATTTGTGTAGTATTGTGAGAGTAATAAGGATCTCTCGTCAACACTGTCTCATTTGATCCTCATAACAACCCTGTGAGGTTTCATGTGCTCTGCTTTACAGGTGGGAAACCTGAGGCACTGATTAACTAATTTCTCTAAAACCACATGAAAAGTGGCAGAAAGGGAAAGAGGGAGAGGGAAAAGGAGAAGAGAGAGCCAGTCATAGGTCTTTGCTCTTTAATTCTGCCTATAAGCCCAACACTCTTAATCACTGTATCTCCAAGTTTTAAATAATGCCTGACACATAGAAGATGCTCAGGAAATATTTGCTGAATAAATGGGAAGAAAAAGAATAAGAAAGTGAAGGGAATCAAATCAGATTATGAATGGAAGAGACCTAAAAGCTGACGCAGTCTACAAGTAAGAGCTTGTTAAAACAAGTATCTCGGTCTCCTCTTCCGAGTTCCCTCCCGCACCAGAGGTGGAATTCCTCCGCCCGACTTGGCTAATTCCACCTTGGGAAGGAGGGGTGCCCGTGACCCTCGCACCTGCGCCTCTCCCGGCGCCCCCGCCGGCTGGTTGGCTGGAGCGCCGGGAGAGGAGGGCTGGGGGCCCAGGAGGCCGCCATTGGGGGGGTCGTGGGAGGAGCCCCGAGAGGGCCGGGCGGGGGGCGGGGGATGACGGCGGTGAGAGCCCCGGCGGGGCGGGGCGGGTCCGCACGTCCCGGCCGGGCTGCGGCGGAGCGCGCGGGGCCAGCTCTGCAGAAGGCGGCGGCCGTCTGGCTGGGACCGTCACCTCCCGCTGCAGCGGCCGGCGGGGGCAGCCGCACTGCTCTCCGCACTGGGGACCGGGCCAGCGGCCAGGCCGCGCCGGCAACGCCCCCTGCTCCGGGACAGACCGCGAGGCCAGTCGGAGCTCCGGAGACCACAGACCCGCGGCCCGCGCCCTCCGCCTCTGCCCTCTGCCCGCAGCTCGGCCCGCGCTGTCCGCCGCGCCGGGCCCGCGCCGGGATGGGGTAGGGGCAGCGCCACAGAGCCGGGCGATGGGCCGCCCTCTGGGCACCGAGCAGCCCCCCGAGGCCTGACTGCCCGCGAGGAGCGGCGGAGGTGGGTGTGGGCCGGGCGGAGCGCTGGCCCGGGGCGCCGGGACAGTGCGGGGGAGGGGCAGGCGCGGGGGGGGGGGGCAGCGGGGCTGCCGTGGGCCATGGGGAGCCTGGGAGAACAGCTGCCCACCGTGGGTTCCGAGCAGCCCCTGACCCCCACAACTCGTGCCTCCTCCAGGAGCCCCGCCTGGATGCCAAGCGGATGCCCCAGGGCCCCCCCAGCGGACTCAGTGGGGACCATGGCTTCGCTGATGCCCCTCTCCCCATACCTAAGCCCCACGGTCCTCCTGCTGGTCAGCTGTGACCTGGGCTTTGTGCGAGCAGGTGAGTAAAGAGGAATGGGGGGTAGGGGCCAACCAGAGCTAGTGTGTGGGTGAAACCTGTTAACACCCTGGTACCCACAGACCGACCTCCCTCTCCCGTGAATGTGACGGTCACTCACCTCAGAGCCAACTCGGCCACTGTGTCCTGGGACGTCCCAGAAGGCAATATCGTCATTGGCTATTCCATTTCCCAGCAAGTATGAATCACCCTTGTGTTTCCCCACCCGTGTCCTTGGATTTCTGAACATCCCTTCGGTTACCTACACCCTCCAAATTCCCCTCTGAGAGATGGTGTTTCTTGGGGAGAGTTGCCCTTTTCTCCCTTCTCCCCCGGAGTGCTTGGATGTTCTAGAGTCCCAGGTTGAGCCTTGTGGCCAGGGACTGGGGTGAGGCTGCCCTCCTCTCCCATCATCTCCCTGCAGCGACAGAATGGCCCTGGGCAGCGTGTGATCCGGGAGGTGAACACCACCACTCGGGCCTGTGCCCTCTGGGGCCTGGCTGAAGACAGTGACTACACTGTGCAAGTCAGGAGCATTGGCCTCCGGGGAGAGAGCCCCCCAGGCCCCCGGGTGCACTTCCGAACTCTCAAGGGTTCTGATCGCCTGCCCTCCAACAGCTCCAGCCCAGGTGAGGGTCTGCGCCAGTAGATTCTCTGGCTTTTTACCTGGCTTTGAACCTTGTATATACTTCCCCAAAGCAAGCAACAATCTAGCTTACATGACTAGAAGGATGATTTAATTCATCCTACTGCCAGGGAAGGAAGGAAAAGCAGGTGGGCAGGGGCGTCGTATAGATGGACTGCTAATGAATTCTGAAGCAGAAGGGTTTTTAAGCTTCCCTTCACCAACCTCACAGTCAGATCAGCGGCAGCCTGCACGAGCGAGTTCTGTACCTGACCTGCATTGCTCCTGCCTTTTGGCTAGAGAACAATGGCTTCCTCCTAGGGACAACAGTCGGAAGGGGTCCTGCCTGACTCTAACCCCAGCATCTCCATTCTGCATGTAACACAGCTTTCAAGCGGGTTCCCTGTAACCCAGAGTCTATTTTCTCTCTTCTCAGGTGACATCACAGTGGAGGGTCTGGATGGAGAGCGGCCACTGCAGACAGGGGAAGTGGTCATCATCGTGGTGGTATTGCTCATGTGGGCTGGTGAGCAAGCAGCTGAGAGGGGAACCAGGGACTTAGGGAGTGGGACTGAGTGAGGGTGGGAGATGGTGAAGGTTGTCAGGAGAAAAAGGGGAGAGAGTGAAATGGAGTGGGAGATGCTTGGTTGAGGGGTGATGATCAGGACAAGTTGGGAGAGAATGAGAGGAAGCGGTTGAGAGCCTGGAGACAAAGACTGCATGGACACCAGGAAGTCACGGTTTTTCTAGAAGTTCTGTGGGTATTTCATAACCATTCAAGGCTGTGCGTGCAAAGGTTGAGGTCAAGGCTCAGTTGGCATTGTTGTGTTTCAGCTGTAATTGGGCTGTTCTGCCGTCAGTATGACATCATCAAAGACAATGACTCCAACAACAACCCCAAGGAAAAAGGGAAGGGGCCGGAACAGAGTCCTCAGGGAAGGCCAGTGGGAACAAGACAGGTGATGTGGGGTGCAGTGAGGGTGGGAAGGATGATTTGGGCGCAGAGGAGCAGCCAGGGAAAGGGAAAAGGCCAAAGAGGGGGCAGAAATGGGGTGGGGGGAATGGGAAGCCGGGGGTGGAGGAGACTGGAGAGACAGGGTGGCACCTATTCCCTTTATGAAATTAGAGACCTCAGTCATTTTCTTCCACAGAAAAAATCACCATCCATCAATACCATCGATGTTTGAGTGAACGGTATAAGAGTGAAGAAAGAGAACCAGAAGAGAGAAGTGCTGACAACCTGGGGATGGGGAGGGGTCAGGGACAGCCCAAGATGGTGATCTGCCCGAGACTCCCCGAGGGTAATGCACTCCCACAACCACAGACTGGTGCCCATCCTCTTTCCACTGTGAGCAGGGCCAGAAGGTAGGTCTGTTAAGAGTCTGCACCCCAGGGCCTGGAGTGTGGAGAGCAGATGGAGCACCTTGTCCCATCCCCCAGGCCCAGGGAGAGTCACTTGTGTAACCTTACCCTGTTAAGTCCCAAATAGGGGCCCCATTTCACCTACATCAGGACTCTTGGCATCCCCAGCTGCCCCCACATCTTGCCTCTGGGCCTTAGAAAGGGGAGTCTCTGTGGGTTCCTGCCCTCCCCCAGCAAATAACAGGCATCATCTGGGCCCAGAGGCAGATGCTGCACTGCACTACTCCAATGTCTTCCATGGAGCCTCTGGTGCTCCTCCCTCACCTGGCAGCTCCTCCCGCTGCTGGTGATCTCACCCCTTGGACATTTTTCCAATAAAGGTTCTTGAACAAACTGGAGCTGACTATATGGTATGCTGAAGACATCTTCCCTCCTTATCTCTCACCTGCCTCTCCAAAAGGCCTGCACACCACCAACTTTACAGGAGCAGATGCATCGTGAGGTGTCTGCTTCAGTTCTCCAGCCTGAAATGGGTGGAGAGGGATGAGAAGGGGCATAGAGAACTGAAGTTTCCTTTGCTTTCCTGGTTTCTTTTGCTTTGGTGAGAAGGAGGAAAATGAGAAGAGTTCTTCCTATGCCACTAGAAACTAAATTATGTCGCATAAGAAAATAGCCTTTTTAACTTTACTACTTATATCACTGGCCCATTAATTCTTCTGACTCCTCCATCAACCCTGGGCAAATAGTCAAAAAAAGAACTGAGCAGTGTCTTAGGAACTAATGAAGGAGCAGCTACACTAATGGATCCCTCAGTGCCACAAGCTCCTACCCTGTGTACTCTTGTGCTTACTCTTCCTGCCTTTGTTTTCCCTTTCATCTACACCTCTCTGTGTCTATTCAGTCAGTCAAAATCAATAATTGTAACTTGTAAATCAGTTTATAGTCACGACCTGCCACTGTATCCAGAGGATGATTCCAAAAATAAAATTGAGGGGTTGGGATTCCCCTGTTAAAAAACTTATATAATTGTTAAAAAAACTTATGGGACCTATTGGTTTCCTGTGAAAATAGGGGCTGTCCTCTGGTCTTTCCTGATTTCCAAGACAGAAAAGTATGCTTGCCTGTTGACAATGGCAACCACTGCTCAGGAGGGGCTTCTGGACCTAGTATATGTCTGGAGAGCACGTGCTAAAGGAAGCTTATAAATAACTCCTTTTGTACATTTTTTTTAAATTGGGGATTGAATTCAGAGGCATTTTACCTCCAAGCTATGCCCCCCGCCTGATTTTATTTCTTTATTTGGAAACAGGGTCTTACTAGGTTTCTGAGAGTCTCACTACATTGCTGAGGCAGGCTTTGAACCTACAATCCTATCTCAGCCCCCCAACTACTGGGATTATGAGTATGTGCCGCCAAGTCCAGCTCCTTTTCTGCATTTTGTCTGGTACATTACAAGAAAGTGGACCAAGCAGGGCGTGGTGGCGCATGCTTGTAATCCCAGCATTTGGGAGGCTGAGACCAGAGGATCTGGGTTCTCGGCCAGCCTCAGCTACTTAGTGAGGCACTCCACAACTTCGTGAGACCCTGTTTCAAAATAAAGAATAAAAAATAGGGCTGGGTGTATAGCTCGGAGGTAGAATGCCCCTGAGTTCAATCCCCAGTACCGCAAAAAAAAAAAAAAAAAAGTGGACCAAAAATTCTAAAAAAGACCTTGGTCCAAACAAAGATCAAGAAGTCATTACCAGTCAGACATGGTGGCACATGCCTGTAATCTCAGTACTTGGCAGGTTGAGACAGGAGGATTGTAGGCTGGGGACAGCCTCAGCAACTTAGCGAAGCCCTCGACAATTTAGTGAGACCTGGCTTCAAAATAAAATAGGGCTGGGGGTGTAGTTTGGAGGTAGAATGCCTCTGGGTTCCCCAGTACCCCCCCCCAACACCTACACACAGTATCTTTTCTACTTAACCAAGCTCCAACTCCAGGTGTCACAGGATTTAACTTTACCTTATCAGGAGGGCAAGTTCTGGTCTTCTATACACCCTGACCCATAAAAGCATCCCCATTAAGCAGCAATCTTGAACTCACAATTACTCAATGCCCAAGTACTGTACCTTACCTTCCGATGATGACCATTGTTTCCAAAACACTTTTATCTCAGACGCTTTTATCTCATCATTTCTTGGGACAGGAGTGTTACAGGCTTTAATAGCCTGGCATGGACATAGCAAGTTAAGACTCAAGAAGAAGTATAACGGTTATTTAAATCTACCAACTCTGGGTTGAATCCCGGTTCCACCCTTTAGTGGCTGTGTTAACTTGGGCAAGGAACCTCTCTAATCCTGAGTTTCCTGTTATGCAAAATAGGAATGTTTATAGTGCTAACTGCTCCAAAAGATGACTTTGAGACTAAACAATATAATGCAGGTCTAACATTCTGCATAATACTAAGAAGACACAAACTGATTATTCAGTTAGCTGTCAGTATTTCAGCATTGTGATCCCGTGCAAGTCGTATAACTTATTTGAGTTCAATGCTGTCAACTTCCTTTTGCTTATCATAGAAAATGCCCTGCTCTCCTCCGGAATTTGAGAATTAAAAGTGATCACCCTCGGCCACGCTTGTGTACTTCAAATAGCGAGAAAGACTACTTAGGATCCAAGTTTGCCGAAGGCTTGTGGGCGGGACTTGGTCCTGGGTTTGCTTGCAGCGACGGGATTGGTCGAAGAGAGGCTTCATCAGGCCCTCTCGCGGCCCCGCCCTAGATCGCACTGCGCTTGCGCACGCTCTGTTTGCTTCGCTGCGAACCCGTGACGTGACCCTGCGACGTGCGCTGGGCTCCGGTCGCGTCTGCGTCAGCGTTGTCGCTGCGGCTGCTTGGCGGGTTGTCCAGGTAACCGCGGGAGTTGTCGCGGTCTGGTAGCATCCGAGAGACAGGCGTGCGTCATGCAGTTGAAGCATCTGAGGACCCTGCTGAGCCCTCAGGTGAGGAGTTGCGCGCCTCTTCCCTCCCCCGGCCGCCGTATGTTCCAAGAAAAGTGGGGGAAGTAAAGTTAATGCTGTTGAGCGCCTACTATGTGCAGAAGACTGTAAAGAATATAGCGATGATCCGGACTCGGCTCAATCTATGCAGCTTTTAGCAGTAGAGGAGATGAACCACAGACGACTGTAGCTTTCATTACATTTCAGAATTAGTTGTGTTCCAGGGCCCGAATTGGGGCTCTAAGGGATGCATAACCAGTTACTCGCCTTCCAGAGGCTCATTCCAGAAGAGGAAGCACACGTGTAGACAATGAACATAAGTCTACGCAACGAAAAAAGCGCTTTAGGTGCAAACCCCAAAGAGGGGAGAGCGCAAGAATGAACCTTCTTTCCCAAGGTGAATATCTGTCGTCTCGGGCACTGGGGAGGAGCTCTGAAACTCGGTGAAGAAAGGGCAGGTTTTGAAGTTAGGAGACCAGAATCCCAGTCCTAGTTTCACCACTAAGTTAAGCAAATGACCTCTGACTTTAGGTCGTATCACAGAATATCGACACTGGGTTCAATCCTCAATACCACACACAAAAGAAAAAGACAGAAATATTTATTAACTCGTGTTCCTCTACAGATAAATGAGTTATATAGGTTCACAACTACTGATTTCAGTTTTGAAGGCTATCTAATACACAAGAAACTATATCAATGTATACTTTATTTGCTTCTTATTTTCTTGCATACATAAATAATGGTTTATATGAAATGATGTCTTCAAATGATATGACTATTTGGATGTTTTACTTTTTTATTTAAAATGTCTTAAGTATAAAATTATCTTAATTACCAGAGTATCTTCCTAAGTCTTGTCCAATACTTTCCTATACTGTTTCTTTTTTTTTTTTTTTCGGTACTGGGGATTGAACTCAGAGGCGTTCTACCTTCGAGCTATACCCCCAGCCCTATTTTTTACTCTTTATTTCGAAACCGGGTCTCACTAAGTTGCGGAGTGCCTCACTAGGTAGCTGAGGCTGGCCGCGAACCCGGATCCTCCGGTCTCAGCCTCCCGAATGCTGGGATTACAAGCGTGCGCCTCCACGCCCAGCTCCTATACTGTTTCTTTCTTTCTTTCTTTCTTTCTTTTTTTTTTTGCGGTACTGGGGATTGAACTCAGGGGCATTCTACCTTCGAGCTGTACCCCCAGCCCTATTTTTTATTCTTTATCTTGAAACCGGGTCTCACTAAGTTTCGAAGTGCCTCACTAGGTAGCTGAGGTTGGCCTCGAACCCGGATCCTCCGGTCTCAGCCTCCCGAATGCTGGGATTACAAGCGTGTGCCACCACGCCCAGTATCTATACTGTTTCTTAAAAAGCAATAAATACAACCGGGCGTGGTGGTGCATGCTTATAATCCCAGCGTTTGAGAGGCTGAGACGGGAGGATCCGGGTTCTCGGCCAGCCTCAGCTACCTAGTGACGCACTCGGCAACTTAGTGAGACCCTGTTTCAAAATAAAGAATAAAAAATAGGGCTGGGGGAAAAATAGCTCGGAGGTAAAATGCCCCTGAGTTCAATCCCCAGTACCGAAAAAAAAAAAAAAAAGCAATAAATACTAGGTAGACAAAAAAAAAAAATGTCTGTGAGCACCACCAGCTTCTTCTTTTGGGAAATGAAGGCAATAATAATAGCAACTTTAGGAGACTTGGAAGATAGTGAAGGAATATATACAAGTGAGCATTGTGAACTGAAAAATAGTGTGAAGTATGATAATAAGGAAGTACATTCGAAATTGAAAGGACGGGCTAACACAAAGCTAAAAATATCTGCCATAATTGAGTGCTTAACATACCAGGGTGGCACAACTAAAAGATGTTAGGATTGTGATTTATGGAGTCAGACATACATATATTTAAATTTTAGTTCTGCCACCTACAAACCGTGTATGTAAACTTGAGAACATTACTTAACTTTTCTTTGCCTCAGTTTCCCCATTTTACAGATGCCATAATAATGGCATTTTCCTCAGAATAGTGAAGCAAAATAAGATACTGTGTGTGAAGCCTTATCAAAATGCCTATTCTATGACCCATGCTTGTTAAAAGGCCAGCTACTATTGCTGTCTTCCCTGCTTCATTTAATTCTCACAATGGTCCAGTGAGGTACATATTGTAGAGAAGAGAGAATAAAATGATTATAGGACTCAAGAAGGCTTCACAGAGAATGTGCCATTTGGAGAATAGAAGGATATTTGAACAAAAGAGAATGTGCTTCTTGCTCAGTAAGCTGCCCCTCCGTCTGCAATTTAAAAATTCCTTTGCCCTAATGGAAAAGTTGGAAACAGAATCTTTCTTCAATCTCTCAAAATAAAATGATGTCATGATGCAGGTAGGGCCACATGCCCAGGATTGCACACAGCCATGAAACAGGATGATTAGCCAAGGCTGAGGAGGAGCCTCCATCCTTCTAAAGTAATAAACATCTGGGGATGACGGTGGGTGGTATGGCCATTTTCTGACTCTGGCTTAAGGATTTTGGTAAAAAGAGCCTTTTTACTTCTGACTTTAGAGGTCGTTGGTCAAGGAGTGAAAAGTGACAGTGTGTTAAGCCAGAGCTCTAGAACCCAAGTAATTAATCAAACAACTAGAGCAGAAGCCAAAAATTGTTTTTGTCTCAAGGAGGGAAACCTTTAGTGGCAGAACCATAGAGGACCAGAGCTAGCAGTGGGAGGGACAGACATGGTAAGAATAATTCACTGGGTGATAATTACTTCCAACTTGAGCTTGTGTGAAGTGGGTAGTTAATGGAGGGGGGGGGTTGTTCATCCTAAGTCTCAACTCTTAATTATTTTACTCAAAATTCTGAAACTTTCACTGTCTCTCCCTTTCCTGCCAAATAAGCACAAACTCCTGAGCTGGGCCCACTCTCCTTCCTGCCTTACCTCCTCTGGTCCATCATTCATAAGGTGGTTTCAGCTAAATTAAATTTTTTGTTTCTTGAGCAGATTGCCTTTGCCCATGCTATTTATTCTTTTTCATTGATTAATTGATTGATTGTGGTACTAGAGATTGAACCCAGGGTATTCTACCTCTGAGCTACATCCCCAGTCCTTTTTTATTTCTTGTTCTGAAACAAGAGGTCCCTAGATTGCTGAGAGTCTTGCCAAGTTACTGAGGCTGGTCCCAAACCTGTGATTCTCTTGTCTCGGCCTTTCAAGTACTGAGATTACGCCCAGCTCCATACTATTTATTCTATCTCAGGTCATTTCCCAATCAACTGCATCTATTCTTTTTTTTTTTTTTGTGGTACTGGGGATTGAACTCAGGGGCATTCTACCTCTGAGCTATACCCCCAGCCCTATTTTTTTTTATTCTTTATTTTGAAACCGAGTCTCACTAAGTTGCGGAGTGCCTCACTAGGTAGCTGAGGCTGGCCGTAAACCTGGATCCTCTGGTCTCAGCCTCCCGAATGCTGGGATTACAAGCGTGCACCACCACGCCCGGCTTAACTGCATCTATTCTTAAAAGCTGAATTTTGATTATTTAAGCATAAAATTATCTTGGGCTTATTATTATTATTACAGCACTTTGTATGTACTTCTTTTATGGGACTTTGCCTATTTTTCACCATCTTATAAGATCCTAGAGCAAGGTCCATGTTTTGGTTTTTGTCTCTAAGCTCCTGGACCAGTAACTTTCTCAGTTGGGTGTTCAAAACATTAACTGAATGAATGGCTAAAGATTAAAACTTATCAGACCAACTAAATTTATTTCAGTTGACAGACCTGGGATATAAGGGAACACGGAGGCCATTGCAGGGATATATTAGTACAGTTGATTTTGTGTATTTGCATTATGAGTCTCTAAAAGCACATGTTTTCACAGTCCAGGATCTGACAACCTTGGAGACCAGGATGGGCCAGAGGAATCTTTTTATTTTAAGGAAAAGAC
>PVLC010042641.1:0-12848 GCA_004027655.1 Graphiurus murinus | reverse complement strand
GTCTGTCATCTCTCTCACTTGCTGGGGCTGCCTTGGCTGCTGGCCGGCAGCTGAACTTCTCATCCTTCACTGCGGTGTACGGGCAGCAGGCGGCTGCAGGACAGTGAGGAGAGGTAGAAGCAGGCTGTGGGTCGGAGCCGGAGAGGCCAGCGGAGAGCAGGTCCGTGGGCTGGAGCAAGAGCAGGAGAGTGCGGAAGGTGAAGAGGGCAAGAAGAGCTGTCTACAAGCTTGACGTACCAGGAGAAGGAAGCGGTCAGCAAGGTGATCCTTTGAAGCTGTGTCCCGACATTAGGTCTTCTCTGCTCACGTTTCACGCTTCTGTCAAAGTGGTAGAGCTGGGGAGAAGTGTGCGAGGACTCTGTATCTTCCTTGGATGATTTCAGTGACCTTATTGGTAGTAATGTCTGTCATTTCTCCACTTTCTTTCTTTTTTTTGCGGTACTGGGGATTGAACTCAGGGGCATTCTACCTCCAAGCTATACCGCCACCCCTATTTTTATTCTTTATTTTGAAACAGGGTCTCACTAAGTTGCAGAGGGCCTCACTAGGTAGCTGAGGCTGGCCGTGAACCCGGATCTTCTGGTCTCAGCCTCCCAAATGCTGGGATTACAAGCATGCGCCACCACGACCAGCTCTCTTTTTAACTGGTTCTTTTTCTTTTTACTTTTTGGTACTGGTAATTGAACCCAAAGGCATTCTACCTCCAAGCTACATCCTTAGACTTTTTTTTTGGGGGGGGGGGGCATTTGGGATTTAACCCAGAGGCATTCTACCTCCAAGCTATACCCCCAGCACGATTTTATCTTTTTTTTTTTTTTTTGCAGTACTGGGGATTGAACCCAGGGGCATTCTATCTCCGAGCTACACTCCCAGCCCTTTTTTTTATTTATTTTGGAACACGGTCTCACTAAGTTGCTGAGGCTGGCCGCGAACCTTCAATCCTCTTGTCTCAGCCTCCCAAGAACTGGAATTACAAGCATGCACCACCACTCCCAGCTCCGATTTTATATCTTATTTGGAAACGGTTTCACTAGATTTCTGAGAGACTTGCTAAATTGCTAAGGCTGGCTTTGAACTTGCGATCCTCCTGTCTCAGCCTCTCAAATACTGGGATTACAAGTGTGCGCCACCATGCCCAGCAGTCCTTTTTAAGTTGCTGAGGGTCTTGCTAAGTTATTGAAGGTCTCAGCAAATTGCTGAGGCTAGCCTCAAACCTGCAGTCATCCTGTCTCAGCCTCCCATGTACTAGGATTACAGGTGAGCACTATCACACCTGACTCTAACCAGTTCTTAATAGGACTTGTATTTAGTAGGCTCCTTCTTGATTTAAAAACTTTGCATTGTGCTTCATCGCCTATGTAGTAGAGCCCTCCCTTCTCCTGGCATTTGAGATCATCTGTAGCTCCTATTCCTTTGCCATACCTTGGGATAAAGCTGAAGATTGTCTTTCCATGGTGGTTTCTCTTAGATTCTTCGCCCTGCGATCTGTGTGGTGAACTCCTGTTCATCTTTTGAGGCCAGCTCCTGCCTTCAGGCAGATAGTAATGTTTCACTTGTGCTTTGCCTCTCTTGCTGCAATCTGAGTTTCTTGAAAGCAGTGACCTCATGTGTCATCTTTGCATTCAGCATGGGGCCTGGCCCTCAGGAGATGTTTGCTCAATTGAATTATTGGACAGGCCTAACTTTTATCTTAGCCAGTTGCTTAAAAGGTGGGAAAAAAATTCCACACAGTGTAGATTTTGATTTTCTGCCATCATGGTTACACAATTGCAAGATTAGAGTTTGCAAGACTGAAATTTGAAGGTTTGGATATGAAATATTTCTTCACCTTTGCTCAGAAAACTGGGACTCCTCTGTGGGTTGTACTTTGAAATATTTGAAATCATGTGTCATTAATAAATTTGATAATCGCTGGTTGGATCTTAGTAAAGATTTCATAAAATATAAAGAAGTTTAGATTTTGTAGCATCAATAGCTCCTGCTTAGCTGTGACCTACCTTGAGCAGGAGGCTAGTCCCAGCACCACAAGAAAGGAAAAAAAAAAAAAAGAAAGAAGAAAGAAAGAAACTATTCAGACAGATAATTATTTTGGTTGAGATTGGAATGGGCCTAGAATTTATAATTACTAAGTCTTTAAAGTCTCTTACCCGCTTTTTCTCTCTTAGGATTTTTGTCCCTGAGTCATGGAAGACAGAAGAGCTGAAAAGTCATGTGAACAAGCATGCGAGTCTCTGAAGAGGCAGGACTATGACATGGCCCTCAGGCACTGCACAGAGGCCCTCCTTTCTCTCGGCCAGTACTCCATGGCAGACTTTCCAGGGCCGTGTCCCTTGGAGATAGAACGCATCAGAATTGAGAGTCTTCTCTACAGAATTGCCTCATTTTTGCAACTGGTGAGTAAACACTTGGTAAACCAATGCGGAACCATGTAAAGAGGTCCTTTTGATTGAGCGGGGACGCTGGCTGCTCACTCACTCTACCGACCCGCCGATTCTGGCCTGAAGTGCCAGGTGATTGCGGAGTGTCTTTGATGGCATATAACTGTGTTCTTCAACAGAAAATTGTACCATTTTGCATTGTTTACTCAGAGAACAAGTGTTTATTGAGTGCATACTATGGACTACATACTCTTCTATGAGCTTGGCATACATATTGATGAAAAAGAAAGATTTCGTCTGCATGGTAGTATTTCCAATAGGGGGACAGACAAGAAACAGTCACCAATATAAATAAGTAAACATAGTGGATTAACTGCATGAAGAAAGGAGAACAGGGCATGGGAGATCAGAGTACCAGGGCTGGAGATGGAGTTGCAGTTTTAAATAGAATGGTCAAGGAAGGCCTTGTTGAGAAGCTGTTAAGGAGGTGAGGGGTGAGCCATGTGGAAATCTGGAGGAAGAGCATGACAGGCAAAGGGAAGTGACAGTGCAAGGACCCTGAGTTAGAAGCATGTCATGTCTGCTGTGTTGGAGGAAAAGCCTGGAGGCCAGCTTGGCTGCAGTAGGATGTTCGGGGGAGAGGAAAAGGGAGAGCCTCCAGGGCTTGCTAGGACATTGAGGATTTTGGTTCTGTGACAGCACTGTGAGCAGAGAGGTGGCATGATCTAATTCACAGGAGCTTTGTGATGTGTTGAAAATACTCTATTAAGGAATAAGAGTAAATGTAAGGAGATTAGTTTGGAGACTATTAGAATGATCCAGGGCAGCCGGGCAGGTGGTGCACATTTTCAATGCCGGTACTCCTGCTGAGGCAGGAAGATTGTAGGTTTGTGTCCACTCTCAGAAATTTAGCAAAACCCTGTCTTAAAGTAAGATAAAACAGAGCTGGAGAGGTAGCTCAGTGGTAGAGTGTCCTTGGGTTCCATCCCCAGTACCACCAAAAATACCCTCCCCCCCCCCACATATACACACAGCTCAGGGCAGAGATGGTAGTGACTCAGTCAAAAATGGTAGCAGTGGGGCTAGTGAGAAGAAGCTCTTTCTGGTTTATAGGTTTAGAGTAGAAACAGATTTCCTGAGATACTGAAAGCAGGGATTGAGAGACAGCTGTCACCTTGACCTTTTATTTTTTGTGATACTGAGGATTGAACCCAGGAGTGCTCCCTCTCGGATCTATATTCTGCGTCCTTTTTATTTTGAAACAGCCTTGCTAAGTTTCTGAGGCTGGTCTCAAACCTAAGATCTTCCTGTCTCAACCTCTGAAGTACTGTGCCACCACGCCTGGCTACCTTTACTGTTTTTTAATCTGAGCAATTAGAAGAATGGGGTTATCTTCAACTGAGATGAGAAGGCTGAAGATGGGGAGCAGGTTTCCTGAGCTCCACTTTGTACCTGTGGAGTTTGAGATGCCCTTTAGTGCTCCAGCTGGAGATGTTGCACAGTTAGTCAGAGGTGCAAGTGTGGAGTTTGGGGGAGAGATTCATATGAATATTTGGGATAGGGATGCTATGTGGAGTCTAGAGCCTGGTGAAGCACCATGGGAATGAATATAGATAGAGAAGAGAGGCCAGCCTGGGTCTGTGGGGCCACAGTGTCAAGAAGCTGGTGAGAAGAGGAGGAACCAGCAGAGCAGCTCTAGAGCAGCCATGAGGAAAAGGACAGCCAGGGAGCCAGGTGTCCTGGGAGGCACATGAGGATGGTGTGACTGTCATGTGGGTGAGTGCTCACCAGCATCAGTGCCGCCTCTGGAGAGGGGTGGTGTGTCAGGATGGCTGCAGGTGAATCTGCCCCAGGAGGAGAAGGAGCAGGTGTGTCTACACAGGGCTAGGATCGACTTTGGAAAGGAGCAGGAGTGATTCATCTGGGAACGGGTGGAAGGAACAGAGTGCTAGGACGTGGGGTGGACATGGTGGTGACAGTCTGGAAATTCTCCTCATGGCTCTAGTTTTCTCAGTCAAGTCATCTGCTGAAGAGGAGGGTGGAGTGGAGGTTGTGGCGAGTAGAGGTGAAGGAAGATGAGAAGTCTGGGGGCAGTTGGTGGCTAGGGGAGCGCACTGTTGATTTGTAGTGTTTAATCCTCAGAGCACAGGGGTTAGGTCTGCTCTCTGTGAATGTTAAATTTACAGTACTGCTCGAGGTGGTGGTGCACACTTGTCATCCCAGTACTTGGGAGGCTGAGACAGGAGGATCGCAGGTTCGAGGCCAGCCTCAGCTACTTAGTGAGGCCCTCTGCAACTTAGTTAGGCCCTGTATCAAAACAAAGAATAAAAAATAGGGCTGGGGATGTAGCTCGGAGGTAGAATGCCTCTGGGTTCAATCCCTAGTACCACACACTCCAAAAATAAATAAATAAAATTTACAATACTTATGATTCAACTTTGAAACAAAGCTGAGCTTCTCTTTGGTAACATCTCTGTTAAAAGTAGCTCTTGAACTAAATTTTATCTTGTGTCTTTTGTTTTGCAGAAAAACTATGGACAAGCCGATGAAGATTGTAGGCATGGTATGTTTAAAAACAAAATTCTTTTGTGTTTTGAAGACTGAATTCTTTAGTTGAGCAATGTTTGAGGTTTGATTTTCTTTTTCATTTGCTAATTTCAAAAGTGATTATAATACTAGAAACCCTCACCTTTCTGTGGTGCCCAGTGATTGATACAGTTGATGTCTTTCCTGTTACGACAGGTGTGTATGTGAGCCTTGCTTCTATTCATGAGTGTTGACATTCCTGTTCCCCCTACCCCCCACTGAGAGTGTGTCCTTTTAAAATTTCAGTGAGTAAGCTGGGCGTGGTGGCGCACGCTTGTAATCCCAGCATTCGGGAGGCTGAGACCCGAGGATCCGGGTTCGCGGCCAGCCTCAGCGACCTAGTGAGGCACTCCGCAACTTAGTGAGACTCGGTTTCAAAATAAAGAATAAAAAATAGGGCTGGGGGTATAGCTCGGAGGTAGAATGCCGCTGATTTAAAAAAAAAAAAAATACCAATAAGGCTGAGTGTGGTGGTATAGGCCTATAACCCTAGTACTTGGAATGCTGAGACATGAAGGATTGCAGTTTCAAGATAGCCTCAGCAGAGTCTCAATAACCTTGTAAGACCCTTTTCCAAAACAAAACAAAACAAAAGGGCTGGGGGTATAGCTCAGAGGTAGAATGATCCTGGGTACACTCCTCAGTACTATAAAAACAAACAAAAACTCAAAAAACAAAAACCCAATAAGCAAATAACAAGTAATATTTCAAGTATTATAAAGGATTATGAAGAAGGGAATAATTTCTCCTTTCCATCTGAAGAAATCTTGTTACTACTTTGCTGTACCTTCTGCACCTTTTTTTCTATAGTGATAGATGCGAATTATACTGTGATCATCACAAAATGGAGTTGTTGCTTGCTTACATACAAATACATAAGGGATATCTTTTTTTTTAAATTTTTTTTGGTACTGCAGGTAGAACCAAGAGGCATTCTACTTCTGAGCTTCACCCCCAGCCCTATTTTTTTTTTTTTCGGTACTGGGGATTGAACCCAGGGGCACGGCTATACCCCCAACCCTATTTTTTATTCTTTATTTTGAAACAGGGTATCACTAAGTTGCAGAGGGCCTCACTAAGGAGCTGAGGCTGGCTGCAAACCTGTCATCTTCCTATCTCAGCCTCCCAAGTCCTGGGATGACAAGCATACGCCACCACACCAGGCTTCCAGCCCTATTTTGTTCTTACTTTGAAATAGGGTTTTGCTAAGCTGCTGAGGCTGTACTCAAATCTATAGTCCTCCTGTCTCATCTTCCCAAGTACTGGGATTACAGACATGCATCACCACACCTGGCATATATCATGATGTTTTTCTAAGTTAATATTCTAGCCCCGATTCCTGCTTAATATTCCCTAGTGTGTGGCTTGGGGTGTCTCAGTGGCAGAGCACTTGTCTAGAGTGCACATGGGCCCGAGTTCAATCTCTAGCACTACAGGCTAAACAAACAAAACTCTCAAAACTTCCCTGGTGTGGATGTACTGTAACTTTTTCAACTACTTTCCAATTTATATGAATTTTCAGGTGGTTCTGGTTTGTCATTATAAACTGTCCTGAAACTGGGTTAAGGCAAATGCACACTTACAATTTTTATAGGCACTGTCAGATGAATTTCAAATGTCCACACCCTTATCAATAAATGAGACCACTTATTTCTTGTAATTTCACTAACACTGAAACCTAGCAGCCTTGAAATGTTGCAGTCTCATGTATGAGAAGTTACAGTCCCTCCTTCAATTTTCACATTCCTGACTACTAGTGAAGTTGATACAGTCTTCTCATTTTAGAGACGTGCAAACTCCCAGAAGGTTAATGACTCGCAGAAAAGTAAATGCTGTTGGTGAAGGAGCACGTGGAACAGTGTCATGTTTTCCTGTTAATTCTTTTACTGAGCATTTGAAAATTAGGTATTATTTTACAACAAATGAATCACCCATATAAAAGTTTAGCCAGCTCCAAGATGAAGTTGTCACCACACGGGTCTGCTCTGTGGTGTCAGTGGAGTGTGCAGTGGAATGCAGCCTGATGGTAATGTAGCCAGACCCTCTGACCCACTAATCTCATTTCTGGGATGCTGTCCCAAGTAAATAATCTGAAAGAAGGAAAAAAAATGTATACAGAGTGATGTTTACTGCAGTGCTGGGTATAAGAGTGGGAAATCAGTTAGCTTGCAATGAGAAAAGAATTCATTAATTGTATCCTATGCACTCCTTGTTCATCAAAATATGATAAGTAAGAACTTGGAAAGTGTATTTTTTTTGGCGGTACTAGAGATTGAACCCAGGGGCATTTACCTCTGAGCTACACCCCAGTCCTATTTTTTATTCCTTATTTTTGAAATAGAGTCTAAGTACTGGGATTATAAGCGTTTGCCACCATACCTGGGTGTAAGTGGTCATTTTTAATTAGTACAGGAGCATGTAAATAAAGTTGATTGTTTGAAATAGACATTTGGGAATATTGGCAAAGATGATTCACATAGTTGTAGAGTTCTGATTTTGTTTTTTTCTCTTCAACTTTAGTGATGTTATTTTTTTGTGTAAGGTCAAGTGCTGTATGATTAGTCAGTTAGTAATAAAAGCAAAACAGAATCTTGGTCCCTGTTAATAATTATACTGCTTTGTTAGGCCTAGATGCTTCCAAGGATAGCTCTGGATGACTCCTATCTTAAGTGCCTCAGACCAGTCACATTGTGGCTGCATTTTACATATAGTGCATTCTAGATGTTTGTTATCTTGCTGTACAACTCTTAGCATGCCTTATTGTAGTTACCCTCCTCCCCTTCTCCTCTTTCTGCTTCTGACCTGTGGTGGGTTACAAAATCAGACTTGCCATCTTGGTTAATTTAAAATGTACAGGAAAGCCAGACGTGGTGGCGCACACTTGTAATCCCAGTACTTGGGAGGCTGAGACTGGAGGGTCTGGGTTCGGGGCCAGCCTCAGCTACTTAGTGAAGCCTTCTGCAACTTAATGAGACTCTGTTTCAAAATAAAGAATAAAAAATAGGGATGGGGGTGTAGTTCGGAGGTAGAATGTCCTTGGTTCAATCCCCAGTACTGGGGGGGGGGGAAGTACAGGAAAGCAGAGGAAATAGTATAATAAACATGCATTTCTCAAAACTAAGATTGAACAATTAATGGTTTGTCCATAGGTACTTCATTGTTTCCTTAAATATTTAAAAGTAATTATAAACATGGCATTTACCCCTAAATACTTCAGTACATATCTCTAAAAAATAAGGCCATTACTGCATAGCTATGATATTTTGTTGACCTAATAAAGTTGACAGTAATTCTCTAATATTATCTAAAACACAGTTTATTCTCAGTTATACCTGGTTGCCCCTAGACTGATTTGTGTAAACCAGGAACTAATCAAAGAGTCAAACAATTTTGAAGTTGAAAATCTATTAGAGTAAGATTAAATAGACCCTGATAACCCATAAAGATGTACAAACTTTACATTTTAATTTAAAAAAGAAGAGTCTCAGTGAGAGCGTAAGGGCATCTAGACAATAAAATATGTAGGTCTTGAGTTCATGGATTTTAGTTCTGAGTCCAGTGCTGGTTTCTGGGTAGCTAAGGTTGCCAAGCCAGTGATTATCGTTTAAGTGAGGTGGTTATGTCAGTTTTCATTATCTGAATGTAAAACACAATAGGAAAACTTGCATGAAATAGTAATTTTTTTCTGTCTGTGAAATATCCATTACATAGGAAGCTTACTTTTTTTTTTTGCATTAACAAAATGAATCAAGTAGATAGAAAAAATGAAATAAAAAGAAAGCAGTCTCGTCAGTTAAGAGTATTGTGCTACATATAATGTGTGGGTGAAACTTAATCATGAACATCAGGCTGTAAAACTTTAAACCTCAGCTGAGGGTTTTGTCAATTTAAGAAATCATCATTACAAGTTTATCGTAATGATACTTGACCTGTGCTGTAAATGATTTAGTCACCAGCAGTCCCTTTTAAGAGGCTCATTGGGACACTGATATGTGATTGAACCTTCTACATTCTCCCTGGGAGAGAAAGTGGAATCGAACTCTCTTTCTTCTCAGAAGAGTTTATTTTTATTTTTTGGTACTGGGGATTGAACTCAGGGGCATTCTACCTCTCAGCTATACCCCCAGCCCTATTTTATTTTTAAAACAGATTTTGCTAGGTTGATGAGAGTCTCACTGCTTGCTGAGGCTGTCCTTGAACCTGCATTCGTCCTCTCAGCCTCCCAAATACTGGGATATAAATGGGCACCACTATGACTGGCTTCAGAATAGTTTAGATTAAGCCAGATGTGGTGGCACACTCCTCTAATCCCAGTACTTGGGAGTCTGAGACAGGAGAATCACAGATCTGAGGCAGCCTTGGCAATGTAATGAGTCTCTCTCTCAGCAATTTAACAGACATGCTGTTTCAGAACAAAAAATAAAAAGCTGGGGATGTAGCTCAGAGATAGAATGCCCCTGGGTTCAATCCCCAGAGTACCAGACACAAAAAAAGAATTTAAATACAGATAATCCTGGATTTATATTCTACTTGTGATTTTTTTTAATTTTTTTTTTTTTTTTTTACTTTATCATGATGAGAAAGCAATATGCATTTAGTAGAAACTGTATTTTGAATTTTGATCATTCCTTGGGCTAGTCATGTGGGGTTTGATACACTCATGATGCTGGCCAGCGACAGTGGTAGCTCCCATTGTCTCCAGGGTCACAAGGATGACCACCCAATACTTCTAGCAGAAGTTCCCAGACTTATTTGGCCCCCCCTTTCAGAAAAAAAATTAACTCAGCAGTCCCCTGCAAATATACTTTCTTTTTGTGGTATCCAGGGGTTTGCTACCTCTGAGCTATACCCCCAGCCCTGTTTTATTCTTTATTTTGAAACAAATTTTCACTAAGTTGCTGACGCTGGCTTTGAACCTATGATCCCCCTGTCTCAGCCTCCCAAGTACTGGGATTACAAGCGTGTACCACCATGCCTGGTTGTGATCCTCCTTTTTCAGCCTCTCCCGAATAATGGGATCACAGGTCTGTGCCACTGTGCCTGGCTCTAAACTGTTCTTTATTTCTATTGTTTTGTTGTTTTTTGAATGTTATGTCAATGGAATCATACAATATGTGACCTTTTGACATGATTGTTTTTATTCACACTGAAATGCCCTTGGGTGCCATTCAAATTTTATTTGCCAATAGGAATTTAAGATTTTAAAGAGTGACATCTTTTCAATTTTTTTTAATGATGCTTGGATTGAATCCAGGGACATTCCTACTACTGAATTACAATCCTAGCCCTTTTTATTTTTTATTTTGAAACAGTCTTGCTAAATTACTGAGTCTGGCTTCAAACCTACAATCCTCCTGCTTCATCTCCCAATTATTGGGATTATAGATGTGCGCCACTGTGCGTGGCTTAACTGGAATTGTATTTATGCATGACAGGCAATTTAAAATAAATGATACTTTATAAAATCTCAGTAAATATAATACTAAAGGAGGAGCTAAAATTAAAGTGATTATGGGCACTTGAAAACAGAGCTCCTGCGCTTGCCCAAAACATGGAGGTACTGGGTTTGATCCTCAGCACCACACAAGCAAAAATGAAACCCCAAAGAATAGAGCTTTCTTCCATAGGCAAAGAAAATATTCATAAAAGTAAAAAAAAAAAAAAAAGTCTGTACTTTTCTCAGTAAGCAAATTAGTGGGGAAAAATGTAAGCATATTAACAATGGAGCAAAATGTAAGCAAATTAACAATGGAGCAATGAAGTAAGGGAAGTTTAAGCAGAGGATTTGAAAAAAATCTTTTTTTGCAATCAATATTTTTCTTGGGGGCTCACAAAAGAGAGGTGACAAAATACTGCCTTCTGAAATTGAGAAGGAGGCAATGGAGGAGTTTTAAGATAGAAAAAAAACAGTTAAACATCTTTTTTTATAGTAAAATCTTAATTCAGTTACCAAAAACTGCTACTGGAGGTTAACTTTGCTATAACCATACAATAAATGTATCTCTGAGGTTAGATGTATGTTACTTCATTTTATTTATTTGGTAGTAGAGATTGAACCCAAGGACATTCTAACGCTGAGCTACACCCCAGCATGTTTTGTTTTTTATTTTGGAACATGTTCTCACTAAGCTGCTGAGGCTGGCCACGATCCTGTGATCCACCAGTCTCAGCCTCCCAAATACTGAGATTACAGACATGTGCCACTATACCTGGCTCAAAAAATATTTTTATAAGGCAGGCATGGTGGCGCACGCTTGTAATCCCAGCATTCGGGAGGCTGAGACCGGAGGATCCGAGCTCGCCGCCAGCCTGAGCTACCTAGTGAGGCACTCCTCAACTTAGTGAGACCTGGTTTCAAATAAAGAATAAAAAATAAGGCTGGGGGTGTAGCTCGGAGGTAGAATGCCCCTGGGTTCCGTCCCCAGTACTGCAAAAAAAAAAAAAAAAAGAAAGAAAAAATCAGATGGCTGATATTTAGGGAGGAATTTATTTTCATTTTTGATTGTGTTGCTAAAGTGTTGTTCTGAGAGTGTGATGCTATCTAAGCAGGGAAAGATTTCACTTTATTAATAACTAAAGGATTTAGTTTTTCTGGTAATTAAAATTTTTCTTTTGAGAAGTTTGGAAAAAATGCCTTGATTTAGACTAAGCTCTTCAATAAAAGACTGCAGAAATAGCTAAGGATTTGATAAAAGAAATAACCTAATGTGGTCATGTTACTGAAAATAACTAGCATTCAATATGTGCTGTACTTTAAGCTCGTGATTACCTTTCTCATTGCAGGCAATTCTTTACAAGCAAGGGGAATTGCATTTTATTTTATTTTATTTTTTGCGGTACTGGGGATTGAACTCAGGGGCATTCTACCTCCGAGCTATACCCCCAGCTCTATTTTTTATTCTTTATTTTGAAACTGGGTCTCACTAAGTTGCAGAGTGCTGAGGCTACTGCGAAACCGGATCCTCAGGTCTCAGCCTCCCAAATGCTGGGATTAGAAGCGTGTGCCACCACGTCCGGCTGGGGAATTGCATTTTAATAGTTAATTCTTTTCTTGTGACTAGTCAAAGGCTAGCCAATGCTAACCAAGGCTATTTTTATTATTGAATACCTTTTATTTTTTTTTTTTGCGGTACTGGGGATTGAACTCAGGGGCATTCTACCTCTGAGCTACACCCCCAGCCCTATTTTTTATTCTTTATTTTGAAACCGAGTCTCACTAAGTTGCAGAGTGCCTCACTAGGTAGCTGAGGCTGGCTGCGAACCTGGATCCTCTGGTCTCAGCCTCCCGAATGCTGGGATTACAAGTGTGGGCCACCACGCCCGGCTCTTGAATACCTATTTAATATTATTCAGTTTTTAGTTGAAAGCATTTCAAGTAAGACATTTCAAATGTTAGAAAATATTCAAAAGTTAAGAATGAAAGGGGCTAGGAACCTGAACGGAGCAGCACAGCCAAGGTGTAAAGATGTGTGTACTTCCCCTATTGTAACTCCTAGTGGTCAGACAGGAGCAGTTTGAGACCAGTTGTGTGCTTACAGTAGAATCTCACTGATAGTTGGTGGCAAGAGCAAGGAATTTTAACTTTTTAATAAAATTTCAAGGTTAAGTTATGTTTTTAATGTCATCTCTTTTTTTGCAAATTCGAGTCTTACAGCTGAGACAAGCCTTACTTTGAGTTTGTTCAAGTCTTTTCAAGATACTAAAGATAAGAAGGGACCAGATTGATAACACTTTTTTCTTGGTACTGGGGATTGAACTCAAGGGCATTCTACCTCCGAGCTATACCCCCAGCCCTAGTTTTTATTCTTTATTTTGAAACCGAGTCTCACTAAGTTGCGGAGGGCCTCACTAGGTAGCTGAGGCTGGCCACGAACCCGGATCCTC